>JAUMGZ010216778.1:0-11677 GCA_032359645.1 Pododesmus macrochisma
GTCTTAGCTACAACTAAAGACACATTGACTGAGATCTGGAGTCTTGACTACAACTAGAGACAAATGGACTGAGATCTGGAGTCTTATCTACAACTAGAAACAAATGGACTAAGATCTGGAGTCTTAGCTACAACTAGAAACAAATGGACTAAGATCTGGAGTCTTAGCTACAACTAGAAACAAATGGACTGAGATCTGGAGTCTTGACTACAACTAGAAACAAATGGACTGAGATCTAGAGTCTTAACTACAACTAGAAACAAATGGACTGAGATCTGGAGTCTTAGCTACAACTAGAAACAAATGGACTAAGATCTGGAGTCTTAGCTACAACTAAAGACACATTGACTGAGATCTGGAGTCTTGACTACAACTAGAGACAAATGGACTGAGATCTACGAGTCTTAACTACAACTAGAAACAAATGGACTGAGATCTAGAGTCTTAACTACAACTAGAAATAAATGGACTGCGATCTGGAGTCTTAGCTACAACTAGAAACAAATGGACTGAGATCTGGTGTCTAAGCTACAACTATAGACAAATGGACTGAGATCTGGAGTCTTAGCTACAACTAGAGATAGATAGACTGAGATCTGGAGTCTTAGCTACAACTAGAGATAGATAGACTGAGATCTGGAGTCTTGGCTACAACTAGACTAAGTCTAACCGGACACAGAAAGTTTGCAAAATCACTTTGTATAAAACAAAAAATCAATGTCAGAAACAATTAGGCTAATAAGTTTTGAACAGGTATGTTTTGTAAATATTTTTTGGACATTCTTTGAAACAGATTAGAACCTCCTTCCAAAGCTAAGAGGTTAAGAAATCAAATACTTCAGACTAGCTATTATGAGTATTTGGAATATTTATCAAGAGCTGAGTGTGGTTTAGGTTTCGGTTACCTCAATGTTAGACTTGTTACCATGGATACTGGCTGAACATTTTATCGGGCAGCACTTTGTAGAGTAAGAAAGGCTAGCCATTTTTCCTCCTTTAAACTTCAGTATTATACATCCTGTCGTGTCTACACCTTGGTAAATATACAACTGATATTTTTGATATGCTTATCAGCAAATGTTCAATCCTTCTTTGACAACTGGTTTTGATTCTAGTTCTGTTTTCATAAAAGTTCATGATATTCCCATTTTAGTTTTATGCTTAACCTCTTTTTTCTCTCCCTATTTATTAATTCATAGATTGAACTTTAGCTAAAGCAAATTAAGCTAATTTAAGATAGCTTAAAGTAATTTTCATCTTCTTTATCTCTATAAGATTTAAAACAAACGTGTACAGTCAGAACGACGGATGTTATTTTATGACTTCTGTTACAGTATCACTAAGATCATACACATTTTAGTCCATTAATTGACCAAAAATCAGAAGTAAACTTTCCCCATACAAATCCTGTCCGTTGTCCTCGGTCATCTTTACCTTTCACACTTTTAACTTCTCCTAAACCACGTGACCAAATTCAATTAATTTCAATGAGGAAGCAAACATACAGTAAGGGGTTTCAAACTTGTTAAATGACAGACCTTGGTCACCAGGAGATGCCATTAGGGAGCTAAAATGGGTAAGATTTGATAACATTTTGAAAATCAAATACTATATGAAATTTAAGTGGTATTCAAACAAGAGAGTGTTAAAGCCTCTTGTACATATATTTTTATATTCAAATGTTTTCTCCTATGGTGATCTTGCACTCTTTAAATTATGTCACCCTTGATCATTTCTACGAGACTGTACCTTCTTCATTGAGATCCCCAGACGCTAGTATGTGCTCAGGCATATCATCAAATACAAGAACAGCCAACTGAACTGGGTAAATCCCCATACAAAGAAGAGCACTCCCCCCTAAAGCTTTTAGTTTGACATTGTCTATTTCACTGATGGGGCCACCAATCGTTGCTGTTACAAACTGTATGTCCCCTAGGGATCCCACTGCTAGCTCCTCTCGGATTTTGTCAGTTACAGGAAAACATCTCATCCATATTGCCTAAGAAAACAAGATAGGATTTTATAAAAAGAAAACAAAGTATACAGTAAAACCTGCCTACAAAGACCATCCAAGATACCAGAAAAAAGGTCCTTATATGGAGGTGGTCTTTATATACAGTCAAACCTGTCTGTAAAGATCACACAAGATACAACAAAGAGGTCATTATATGGAGGTGGTCTTTATATACAGGTTATTATAAGTGTAATTAGTCTTCAAGGGACCTGATTTTAGTTGTCTTTATGTACAGATAGCCTCTTTTTAGAAGTGGTCACTAGAGCAGGTTGCACTGTGCTTGTATCATCAGAAACCAACCGTCTGATTGTCTGTAACTCATCGTAAGTGGAGATTCACAGGAAACACACATTTCTCTGCCATAAGTTAAAATAAAAGTTTTAATATGCTTCTTGCTGTAATGTTTACTACGTTATTTAATAAAGATTATTTTATCATAAATGACATGTGTTCCCTCCCATGAGTTTTATGTTAATAATTGAACATGTAGCTTAATGGCTGAGATTCTAAGATTTGATTATTCACTACCATAAAATATTACTTAATTTTGTCTGAAGATTTCTACCAAACAACAAAAGATTAATTTTACCTCCATGAAGAAGAGCTTCTTCTCCTGGGCCAGTTTTGTGACCTCCTTGACCTGTTTAAGATTCAAGGCCATTGGTTTCTCACACAACACATGCTTCCCAGCATGCAACATCATCTTGGTTAACTCAGCATGGTTATAGTTCACAGTTCCAATGTACACGACGTCTGCCAGAAATACAAGTAATATAACATAAAAGGGAAGTTTTAAATGTAATAGACATAATAGAAAGTAGATTTATTGTTATGGTATTTATATGTGCTATCAATTTTATTTTATGAAACCTGATTTTATAATTGTGTAAAACAAACTTAACTTTGTCAAATTCCAAAGCTGAAAATATCTTTACTGATAAATTGTTTGTAAGTATAATATATAAATGAATTCATCTATTTGAATCATTTTTATTTAAAATAAAGGAATTTCAAAATAATTTTTGGTTTCATTTCAAAATAATTTAAAATGTTTTACAGAGTGAAATGCACTGTGAGCTTACCCACGTTTTCGTCGTCACAGAGGCTCTGATAACAGCTGTACGGTTTAGTGTCAGCTCCTCCAAATTTGTCAATACATTCTTCTGACCTATGTAATGACCTCGTTGCTACAGCAACAATCTGTTTCAATAAATGTCATACCACTTAGCTTTTACAAAATGAAATGAAATTAGTCTCCATTGCTTAGGAAGATATATTTGACAATTATGACTGCATGTATCTATCCAGAAATGATTGCAAACATCAGTAGAAAATAAAGCCAATAATATTAAATAATTGAGGACATTACCACTTTAAAGTATCCAGTTATGATTGTTAACATCAGTTATGAGTTAATAATTAAGCAAATAATATTTAAATATTTGAGGACATTACCACTTTAAAGTATCCAGTTATGATTGTTAACATCAGTTATGAGTTAATAATTAAGCCAATAATATTTAAATATTTGAGGACATTACCACTTTAAAAGAAGCATATACGATTGCTTACATCAGTCAATAATTAAAAAATACAAAAATGCAATCTGAAACATGCCTCCGATAAATATGATATTTATAAGAGGAAAGAGCCAAAACTTTGTGCGAGACACCCCCGTCCCAAACCCCAGATCTTGCTCAAAGCTGCTGTCATTAATGGACGCTAGAGAGAAAATGAATTTTGAATAGACAAGACTATGGTGAATCAAAGCTACAGAGCCAAAGAGAACTGACATAAAGTTCACGATGGTTTTGATGTACAAAATACACACCCCAATAATAATACAAAATTGTCTTGCCAAAATTTAAAATGTGCGCGTAGTCAAAACAGGACTTTTTAAATGTATTCCTCTGGACACGTGTGTCAAACAATCCATTTCTCATCGGCAAATACTATAAATAAGCAAATAATAGTTAGATATTTGAGGACATTGCCACTTTAAATGTCATTTAACACAAGCTGATAAATAACACAGATATCAACTTCAATATTTCATCACACACACACAAATTGTTTACAAATACAAGAAAGATATATTTTTTTTCAACAACCCACGAAGATATGTTTTGGTAATAAGACTGCTTGTAGAAAATTAGGCTGAAAACGCAATAATATTACAACGTTAAAATAATTATCTAAATATTTGAAGACCTTGCCACTTTAAAACATTCTTAACAAAACACGTGCAGGTCGGTGATAGAGATATCAATGTCAACATTCTATAGATAAAAAAACATTCAATTTTAAATAATTTTCAAATACCTTATGTTCTCCATCTGGGAGGGTCTTCATGGCTGAACAAAAGTCATTGGAAATCTTCCCAGCCCCACAAATCCCCCATCTTAAACAGAAGACCATCCTGTCTCGGGTATAAATAAAGCCAACAGCTAGTAGTGGAAGTAGGTCACACAGTAAGCAGTGGTAGTAGGTCACAATGTATCACTGATAATACAACTCACTTTAAAGCTACACTGCTTCAAACTTTAAACTTAATATTCACGGGCGAACGGAAATTACATGCTACATGTAGATAATTCTTAACAATGCATTTAACTACAGGTTGTATAAACAAAGTTGACACATATCAGTTTTTAATCCACATTGGGCCAAATATGTACCATGCAATTACCTTGACACGGAATCATCGCGGCAGGTGACACATGTGTAGCAGGAAACGCTTACCATATCGCGAGCACCTGCTTTCGCTTCTAGCTTTTTACTAGAAGTTCGTGATGTTTCCATTTTTAGTTAATAAATGTGTATTTGGTTAATTCTTCTGTGTGCGTCCAACATTTCTTATTGTTTGCCAATGTCCTTGTCCACGGCTTTAAAATATCGTCTTGGTTTTTCGATTTACTACTTGATTTGTGAAATATTTTTGGAGTGCTAAAAATCAATTCCATTTGTTTCTAGATCAGTGAGTTGACAGTACATCAGTCACCAATGCTACTGTGTGGTATACTCCATTTTAGTTTATGTTTCCATTTCATTCAATGAAAGACAATTTCAAAAGAAACATAATAGACAAATCAAACATTCTCAGCTTACAATTTGTCCTTCAAAAACAATAAGTATTTTACCTTGACAAATTTTGATGGAGTTTGGAAATGTTAAACAAAACTCTGAAGGGGTACCGCGTAGGGAACATTTACATCATGAAAATATGACCGATGGTTCTTGTCAAGCAGTAGAAAATGTCTCATCCAATCAAAAGCCATCGTTGCATTATTGAATTGTAGGCCACAACAATAGAAACATTTTAAAGGGGACTAAGCAAGGAATTAACATCTGATTATGAGTCATGAAAATCTGGCCAAAAGTACCTGTTAAGAAATCGACAAGGTCTCATATGACCATAAGCCATGGTGTCAACGTCAAGTTTTCTTAAAATCTGAAAAGCTAAGCTACCTAATTGTTCTTGACAAGAATTATGTCGAAAAGGTTTCATCCAATCAGATACCGTAGCCATATTGCATAGAATTCGACAATGTTGAACACAAACCGAAAGAGGGGCGTATGAAAATCCGGTCAATGTTTCTTGACAAGTCGAAAAAGTTCCAGCCTGTCATAAGCCATGGTGGCAATATTGGATGAAGTTCGGTCACGTGGGACACAATTAAAACAAGAGACCAATATATGTCTTAACGTCTAACTGGTTGAAACATACATGCAATTTGACTTTTGGTATTCAAATAACTAATATATTTGTCAAATTTTCGAAATGTTGGCCTTCGTGTAGTGCCCCTGGAGGCCTCACCCCATCATTTGAACGAATCTGACACCACTTGCCCTAGGGATGCTTCTTGATGACCGTTGATTTGGATTTTGGCTTCGGGTCAAGAGCGATGTCCTTTCAAACCTTTTGGTTGGCTTGACCTCGTTTTACTTTGCTGGTCCATTCTGGTGATGACTTTTTGTCCCCCCGAAAAAAATCCTTGGTTTATACATTTACACCTGGATTCGTGAGAGCTATGCTGGCGGGAACTTGTGTTTCTGGTAGGATCACCGAAGTCAGACAGGTTGAAGGGTAGAGGTCAGACAAAGATCTGCACGTCCTGCGGAGGGGACGCTAAGCTGGCGGTCCCGTTTATAGGGATTTTTGACCACCTGGCACGATAAAGTTCGATAGAAGAGTAGGCGGAAACGCCGTTGCATGGGCTCATACTTCTTTCTGAACTATCTCTATTCCTTTCGTTTCCCGTTCCTGTCGCCGCTTCTCTTCCTGCCCTATCTTTTGGTTTTTCTCCTTTGGTCTTTAGTCACAATATCGGTGAAAGATTCTGTGCGTGACGTTAAGCCCTAATTAAACAAACAAACAAACAACCATACACCGGAATGACACGGGTGCATCGCGTAGAAAGGGTTACCATACAGTGGAATAACACCGAAGCATCGCGTGGAAAGGGTTACCATACACCGGAATTACACGGAGGCCAAACACCAGAATGACACGGAGAGTCATACACCGGAACGACACGAAGGGCCATACACCGAAACGACACTGAGGGCCATACACTGGAACGACACGGAGGGTCATACACCGGAACGACACGGAGGGCTATACACCGAAACGACACGGAGGGCCATACACCGGAATGACACGGAGGGCCATATACAGGAATGACACGGAGGCATCGCGGCAGGTGACATATGTGTATCAGGAAACGCTTATAATATTGCGAACCCTGGTTTCGCTTCTGGTTTTTTTGATAGAAGTTTGTGATGTTTCCTTTTTTAGTTAATAAATGTATACATGTATATGGTTATTTTTTCTGTGAGCGTCCCACGTTTCCTTTTGTTACCCCTGTCCATGGACAAACGGTATATATAGTATATTTTATCGTGTTCTATAGGTTTACAGGAATTCTTAACTTTGCCGTCTCTATTCTTTATATTTACGCGACTTGAACGATTTTTTTACAATCTTTGAGAACTTGAAGCAGGATGCAATGATCGTTACATTTTTTCTTTGAGAAGATATCAAATGAGAATTTTTGAACACATTACCACCAGCTTATCCATATTCGGTTATAAGTGTAAACGAAAAAATTTCGTGGATTCAATAAAAACCTTTTTAAACATCATAAAAATCGTTTTTTCCTTTCATTGGTATATCGTTTAAATTGCCATATCCAATATTCAACTGCGCAAGCAAGCACATCGATCCTGGTAGTCTTTATACATTGTTAAATTCCTAATACGTCACACTTGTTGTTTTCTGTAAATGCCTGTCCATGGACGCTTGTTTGCAGTTTGCTTGAACAAACCTGGTAAATTGATGTTTGAACTGAAACATTACCGGGTGCACTATAAGAGTGTAATTCTGCAGCGGTGGTAACGCCTTATATTTCTGCGGAGTTGGTTGAAGTGGTGGCGTTCCTCCGGCTGTGGAAACACTTCATGTTGACCAATGTGATTGAAATACATATCTCATTAAATGTACAACACCTTAAAACATGACCGGACAAATACAGTGATTTAGACGTGTATAGGTTTAATAAAATAAGACAAATGACGAAAGACCACTCATATTTGTGTTAAAAAGGGGAACATCTAAAATAACACGCATAGCCAAGAATCGAACCGCTTTGGATGCACCTCCAATTGCAAACATTGAAAATGGGCCTAACCCAGGTCTGTTTACAAAAGTAGTTAAAGGGAAAAGATATGGGGAGTCTATGGTTTGGACCCTTGTTCAATAAATCGCGTTGTGAACTGTTGTGTATAATGTTTAGGTCACTTGGCACGTCGTGAGAATACAGTAACGAGAAACAAGAGCAGGAACATAATGGCAGTTTCGACTTACGGTCATCGATATTACACATTCGGCTTTTTTCTCTGAATATGTAATCTTTCATATTATACCTTTACAAAAGTGAATCTTAGGTGATGACACAGATTCATTAATTAACGTGGAATATCTGTGGTGCAAGGGACATGAAGTAAAGAAAACGAATCAATGATGACACAGATTCATTTATTAACGTTGAATGTCTGTGGTGCAAGGGACATGAAGTAAAGAAAACGAATCAATGATTACACAGATTCATTTATTAACGTGGAATGTTTGTGGTGCAAGGGACATGAAGTAAAGAAAACGAATCAATGATGACACAGATTCATTTAATAACGTTGAATGTTCGTTGTGCAAGGGACATGAAGTTAAGAAAACGAATCAATGATGACACAGATTCATTTATTAACGTTGAATGTTTGTATTCAAAGGGACATGGAGAAAAGAAAGCGAATCAAGGAATATGTCATACATCAAAAAGTTGATATTGAATTCATGGAAGAAACACACTTTACCTCAGAACTTGACATCATTCATTCAATCATTCAAATCCACTGAAGAAGAGTATTATGATTTAATCTGGTTAATATATATGCTCCTAATAACAGGAACAGCAGAAATATATATTTTTTGTCTGTCTATTGATAATGTTAAATTCCCTTCCCCTTTGCTGATGAGGACTGGGTTGTCCGAAACACGTGGTCAGAGGAGTACGTTATAAATGTTCCTATTTTGACTGCGCGCACATATTAAAAGAAAGTTTTATAGTATTGTCGGAGTGTGATTTTTGTCCTTTAATGACGTATCAGTGTGAGGGTTCGACAGGAAGTAGGTAATAATCTACTTTATAAAGAAACAGTATGAATAGGATCAACAGAACGAGGACATTGACAAACAAACAATAACTGCGTCAAACAATGTAGCGCCGGAATGTTATTAATTAAATCGACGTCACAATAAACATCAACACTAGTAATCCATGCGGACCGACTTAGGACGGTCACCAAGCACGAAACCAGGTGGTGTGGTTAAACCGGTTAATGAGGCCTCAACCTTCCCATTTTCCGCCTGAGACTATAAGTCTTAAGTACAAACATACATTTAAAAATTTAATAAATACACTTAATGGCGCTGTAAATCATTTCAACAACTAACCGCAAACACGAATTGTCAATAAAAATCCAAACGAGCAAAACGTTTATACATACTTAAAAAGGCAATTGGAAACATGAAAATTGGACTTAACCTAGAAGCATAAAGCTGAAACCAGTGGTTAATACGTGGTAGATTCATAGATTCCACATTGAGTTAAGTTTATGAACAAGAGGCCCATGGGGCCTTAACGTCCATCTGGTTGAAATTTGCCTAGTAGTTTCAGAGAAGTCATTTGAAGACATACTGTCAAATTTACCCCTTTTGGCCCCGCCCACTTGTCCCCTTGGGGTCAGATACTTCATTTGTACAATCTTTAATCCCCTTCCCTAGGATGCTTCCTGCCAAATTTAGTTGAAATCTGTCAAAAGGCTCAGAAAAGACTGTTTAAATGCAAACTGACAAATTTACCCCCGCCCACCTGTCCCCTGGGGGTCAGATACTTCATTTGTACAATTTTAAAACCCCTTCCCCTAAGGATACTTCCTGCCAAATTTGGTTGAAATCTGCCAAATAGTCTCAGAGGAGATGGTGTTTAAAGGCAAACTGTCAAATTTACCCCTTTAGGCCCCGCCCACCTGTCCCCTAGGGGTCAGGTCCTTCATTTGTACAATCTTGAATCCCCTTCCCCTAAGGATGCTTCCTGCCAAATTTGGTTGAAATCTGCCCAGTAGTTTCAGAGGAGATGTCGTTTAAAGCAAAAGTTAACGACGGACCACGGAGGATGGACGGGATTTGTATGAGAAAAGTCCACCTTGGACCTTCGGTCCAGATGGACTAAAAACCAGATCTACGCTGTTTTGTTATTTGGATATCGCATCACAGGTTAGATCTGAGGAACACCAATTGTTAAGGTCGTTGCTGTGACCCAATTTTGTTTGAATAATTATGAAAGGTCACGCCAACGACCTTAACAATTGGTGTTCCTCAGATCTACCTAGCGACATCCCAGGAGCAAAGTAGATCTAGATTAAGTCAGATTGTTTCAGCGGGAGCTGCATCGTGAGGTCAAAAGTTTATGGACGTCACAATCAGTAGCTGCATTATGACGTCATTTTTCTGCTAGTGAATTTTTATTACCCGTCTGAAGCTAGTTACTCAGTAATTTATGACGGGCTAACCGACCAATCAAATGCCGAAAAATTTATTTGCAGTGTGACAAAGAAATATATGGCGGGTCAAATGTCGAAAAATATATTTGCAGTGTGACAAAAGAAAAATATTGGACCAAATGTTTTACAATTGATCCCGACAACAATGTAGGACCAAGCGTTGCACAAGAAGAACGTAGGACCAAGCGTTGAACAAGAGGTCCTGACAAGAATGTAGTACCAAGCGTTGAACAATGACAGACAATGACAATATTTTAGTCTCGAAATTTCAAATTACAATTGTTGAGAAAAATAAACAGTACAATGTATACATAACATAACAGCAAGCGTATAACCGGAGAACGTACTTTCTCACTGTTCCCGATCTTACATGTAGTAAGTGTTTGTCAAACTCACAAAACAAAATTGTGAAATTACAAGAAAAATGTAGGACCAAGAGTTGAACAAGAGATCTCGACTAGAATGTAAGGCCAAGTTTTAAACAAGAGAAACCGACAAGAATATCAACATTCATTGTTTAGATAATAAACAATAATAAAATAAATCATTTCGAATATACATATTTTTATAAGTCACTTCGTATACACAACAGTTTCACACATAGACACAACAGCTTACACTGGAGTGAACCAGTCGAGAAAAGGAAGTAATAAGACGTTCTTGTCTCGGCAATCTGATTAAAATCAGCTAGTTTTTTGGCTCCGCAGTACCACTATTTGAAGTAGTCCCGTGGGTGAGGTCGTCCCGATTACCTTTGGATTAACCAATCAAAATTCGGCTGGCAAAATTCAACTGGTTTTTCTGAACACAGGCTAAACAATTAAGACCTGAGAAGTATTGAGCAGTGAGGTAAGATGGATGCGCCCACTAAGGTTACCCACACGCAATAAAACCAAATTAAACTGTGTACATACTTTGTTTGAGTGCAGACTAGTAGATTTGTATGAATTGAATTTAAAATCTTATTTCTTAACTCTTTTGAAAATCGTTTTAATTTTCTCTTTTTGGATACTATTTTACAAAAGCAGTTTAAAATTGGTTGTCCTGACACTGGTGGTCCAAAATGTTCTGATATCCTCGCCATTTAGCCTAATACCACAAACAAATCTAACATGGTTCTATAGAATATTTCTGACGACATGCACATGAACCGGGAGTCAGTTTTACCGGGATGTTCTGATATAATCGGTCATTTGTTCTAATCCCATCGAAATGTTCTAATGCAATAAAACCATGTTCTTATTATAAGATTAAAACAAATGACTTATTTGCGCGAGTACGCTTTTGAGAGAAGAATTCTGATTGGTTTATATTATAATGACATTCCACTTCTGGGTCATCGGGACGACCTCACTTACGGGATTTCTTCAGATGGTCGTACAGCGAAATCGAACAAACAGCTGATTTCAGTCAAACAGATGTCTCAAAAGATTTGGAGATAAGGCCATAGTTGTGTTTTTTTCTGTTGTGCGTCCTTTCGTTTTTCAAAAACCTACCAGCCAGCAAGGGAAAAAAACACACACAGGAAAAAAACCACAGAATCTC
>JAUMGZ010216789.1:0-11677 GCA_032359645.1 Pododesmus macrochisma
AAATATATAATAACACATGATGGCATACATTCAGGGGTTCCGAAATCAATATATACATATCAGTTTTGAAATACGTACGTTATCTGTGTTTCTTTTTTGTGACAAGATTGACATTAACCGGCTTTCCTCTTTTCCGTTAAGTTGTTTTCTTATATTTAGGTTTTAATATTAGCATTATATATGGTGCGCTGAAGCAGGAAAATACTTTATTGGAAGTTCCTGGCCGAAGTTTAAAAAAAAGAGTAAAACTATTGTACATATAGTCTGGGTGTAATACGTTAACGTATTACTCCCAGATATAGTATGTTGTTATTTTATGTTGACATCCATACATTTCAATATACTTTGGTATATCATTGACCAAATAATCTAAAATAAATTGGTTTAATAGTGAATTTTTGTTTTTTCCCATTCATTGTGATGCCATATGTAATGTTCAGTATTAACAAAATTACATCCCATTCTATATACAAACAATATTCAAACTGTTAATGTCACAGTCTGTAAATTAGCTTCAAAACACTCCTACTAGCTACATGTAGTGCTAGAGGAGATCTCCTTTAGCTCAAACGGTAGAGCGTACGTTGGACTGTGGAGTCAGAGATCCCAGGTTCGAACCCCAGCGGAGTCAGTATCTTTATTGGCTCTGTTACATAAACAAATTACAACATTTCCTTTGATTGTTTCATTTATAATCACAGCATATCTAATGTTTGTGATTTACAAAAAACTTCAGTTTCAAACACAGTTAGACCATATGACATATATGTTTTATTTATTTTATCCGTTTGTCGCATTATAGGAAAGATTTTTGTCTTATTTAGAATTGTATGATGTTTATTGAAATAAGTACTCTCTACCAAGTTTTAAACGTGAAACCATCAATATGTCAAAGGCTTTGTAACTACAATTAACTGTATGGTTTACATTAAAGGCTCAAATTAGTTTCAGTCTTTAGATGTGTGTTTATTAAAGATGTTATGATGCATAGTTTCCTGTCCAAGACACTTTTGACACTTTTTCTCTAACTTTGAAAGTTGGTAACTCAATTACGCTCAAACACAAAAATAGCAAACAATCATCATTTGAATGATAATTTCATCATGCACTTTAAGAAAAGCGTTGTCTTAAAAAAAATCCCTAGGGCAAAAATACGCCTGGCTCAAGGTCTTGGTCTAATGTTCTAAAAGCATGATGCAATATAGAAATAAAATCACAATTAATGTTTGTTTTAAATTACATACAGTATATCAACAACGCTGTGGTCGGTTTGATCTGCACTTGTGCATTTGTTATGAATCCTATCAAATAATAACTAATGGAGTTGATATGAACAAGACGTCCGAAAATATAAGTTAAAATTCATAAAAGATCAGCAAGTCCTTCGTAGGTAGTCCAAATAATCTGACTCTAGCTTTACACCGCTTATTTTAATTTTTGGATTATTTAATCCTCTGGTACATGTAAAGTTCGAAAGAAGAGTAGACACAAATTTAACGCCGTTGCATGGATTCAACCTTTTTTCTGAACTAATGAACTTTTACCTCGATTTCCCATTGCTATCATCGCTTCTCTTCCCAATAATATCCTAATGTTTGGTTTTTTCTCCTTTGATCATTTGTGACCAAATCGGTAAAATACTTTAGAAGTATTCGCAAAGCAAACAAATTCATAAAAACTGTTTATTCACTTTATACAAGTCTCGGCATAACTGACATGCTATTGTTTTAAATTAAGTCTCTTTAAACTACTCAACCGATAAGGAGCATTGACAAAGTGTATCAACCCTAGCTACACCAGAGACATACGTTTCTGATTATAGTCTTGTACAGGTGAAATAAGTAGGGTTTTTTTGCACTTTAGTGAAATTTAGTTAATTTTCCAATTCAAGTGAAATTAACAGGTTTTTTCTTTCTTTTTGAAATATTGCTGTCGGCAGAAACGTAGAAACGTATGTCAGGAACTTTCAATACTCAACTTTAGTGTTGAAAGTTCCTGCTTATGTGCAAAGATAGATTATCTATTTCTTTCACATTTTATTGCAAAAAATGTATATTATAGTTTCAGTTGTTTATCTATGAACTTCTTGTCTCGTACAAGAAATGGGAATGTTGAGGCCTCTTAATAATGTGTGCATTGATTCATGGCAGAAGAAAAACTGCAAGTCTATGTAACACAAGTGACGTCATATTTATTTTTAGCCATGACCTTTAGTCATATCTATATTTATACGCAGTCATCATTATATTTACTGCACATATTTTTGCCAATGTAGCACAAATACGACAGAAAGCCGACATATGGGAAGACACACTCTAGTAAAATATCTTCTTGTTCATTTTTTTCATTATAAAACAGTCATTTTACCGGATCTACTTCTTTACTGATAAAGTGAGTGACCAGACGGGGGATTCCCCAATACAACCACACAAACAGAAAGAAGCTGACTAAAACAGGTACTATAGTATCAATGATTTATAATTATACCAAGTATTTTAAACCAGAGTTCTCACGATAACTGCCATGTTACAGTGATAGTACTCGTTGTCATTCAGTTAACAAAAGTGACATGTAAATTTGCTGAATTTTTTATATTCTTAATAACACTTCCTTTGACATATTCTATATGTGGTCTGGGGATCTGTTTGTTATTCAGAATGAAATTAAGCACTTTAATAACAGAAAGTCATTCAACATTTTTGGGCCCAGGACATCGCCTATACCTATGCCATGTCAAAGTATTATAAACTATAATTACAAGAAAAGAAATTGATACAAGCGTCATAGTTTTGGGTCTCTCTGCGTTACATATTGTACATTTTTAAGATGTTTCGTTGGCAAATTCAAACAAAAAAGTACAATGTTAACATAAAATATTTCATTTGTGTATTTTTTTTGTCGTAAAAGGCTACAAATATGCTATATGAACTGGAAACACATCAATGAAAGGAGTAAAAAGAGTCTTCAAGTGTGTCAGCATCATCTATAATGGCAATTAACACAGCTGCATGTTGCACAAGTCATAGAAAGCCATCCTCCTCTCTGTAGATCTAATGTATGACATTTACACTCCGGCATATACATATGTACATGTATGCTGGGTTTCTCTTCAGATGCACTGTGTAAAATGTATAATGTATTCCTGTTAAACCAATCATTTTCTAATGATGAGCGCCTGATCCAACACCTTTAAAATCTGCAATAATGAATAATTACTAAATTCAAACGTCTTGTCTCTAACTTTACTTTCGGGTAATGCACTGAAGGACTTTGAGGAAAATAATGTTTTTTACAAAAGTTTGTTATCAAAAGTATAAAGGAAGCATTTACAAAAAGGTAATTAGATATTAGGAAATTGTAACAAAACTTTTAAAACTACTAAAGTTAGAATTAAATTAAAGAGAAATTTTATTTGAAATATAAATGTAAACTATAAAATGACATTTGCAAGTAATTTTCTATGGTAAACCATTGCAACCATATTGCAAATCTTGTTATTGCTACCCCTATGGAATGTATACATATGTAGTGCTAGAAGCTTGAAAGTAGCAGATTTTTTTAGCAATTTAGTTATATAGCAGGTGTCCTCAACAAACACAGGAGCTCGGCACATACTCCATCCATCCCCTATATGTATATGAAGGATATATACACATATAGGGGACGAGACGAGTATGTGCCAAGCCCATGTGTTAACACAAGCTGTTTTCATGGTTTGTCATTGATACTTAAAAGAGGTTGTTACTATAATATCTTCCGTAAACTCTGTAATTGAATATTATTTATTGACAGATAAAGATAGGTCGTCATGGATTTTGGATCAAAATATGTGTATCATTATGATGTACCTGACATTGAGTACATTTCAGATGAAGAATTTGACCAGGGTATGGACGTGAGGTAAGTTTTCTGTCGCAATCTAATTGTCATTTCACATGAAGATGAAATATTTCATGAAAAATAAGGCTTATGTTAGTAACAATAACACTAATGTAATACTTGAACAAACTGAAACATTGTAGTAGCTCAGTAGTAAGAGTGCTTGCTTTGTGTACAAAAGGTCAAGGGTTTACCACTGCTCACCCCTGAGACATGTAAATAAGATACTGGTAATCTTCTTGCTCTCTGCTGAATGCTCAGAATTTCTGGGTAAAAAAAGGGACTGGTTGGCTCAGTGTCAGGATAATGTGATGACTAAAGCATTGTGTCTGTGGCATGGTATTTCATTGAGATGGCACTATAAAGTTTCCATCAGTGCACACTTTAACAAGCAGAAACTGTCTAAATATTACCTAAACATGTGTAGAAAGGGATGTTAAACCTCAATAAAACAAAACAAAATTAAAGTGTTCATGACAAACAGTATACTTTCAATAAAAGGGTTATATGTTAATCATTTATTTAATTATATGCAAAATGTATACCCGTTAAGTATTTATCAAACAACATGAAATAGTTATTTAGGAAAACAGTGTATTGAGAATGCAATCACATAAGTATTATACATTTAGCTTCAGAGTGCCTTTTATAAATTATAATATTTTCATTGACTAGGTGGGTTTCTGAGATTAACTTATAATTAATGTCTTCAAATTTTTCCATAAAATTGTATTTTTTTTTTTTAAATAAGGGATAGTATACTTTGTGTATATAAATAACATAAACAATAATGTACTCTGTTTTACATGTAATAATTTATCATATACTACTAGTGACTCTGACTCGGATCATGAGGAAGACTTACTTGCATGTGAGTATTCAAGTGTATCTTTGTACACTTTATCTTTATTTTAAGTTTGAACACTTTATCTTCATTATCTTTATTTGTAGTTTATACACCTTATCTTTATTTGTAATTTGAACACTTTATCTTTATTTGTAGTTTGTACACTTTTAATATCTTTATTTGTAGTTTATACACTTTATCTTCATTATCTTTATTTGTAGTTTATACATTTTATCTTTATTTGTAGTTTATACACTTTTTAATTGCATGCACTTAATTGTGTCTGTAGTTTTTACACTTTATCTTTGTAAAATAAAACTTGACATGTTATATTTGTCATTATTTGTTGTTCATATTTGTATGATTATGTCCATAATCTTGATTTTTGATATTCTTCAATTGAATACATTTAATATATTTAACTCTGCCAAACCAAATCTGATCTCACCAAATCATGACAACCAGCTCAGATTCAATAACGTTTATAACATTGATTGCTAAATATTAGGGCAATTAAACTAAATTTCTACATACATGTATATATATATGTAAATTTATACTAAACTTTATTATTAATTTTCATTTAAAAAACAAGAATGAGTAAAAAGTTCATTTTTAAAATGAAAATTTGTTAATTTGAATTTTGTGGAATTAAACGTTTTATAATATTCTTTGAAGTGGGTTCAACAAGAGCTGATGGTCCAGCACCACCCCCTTCAACCTCAAAAACAAAGGGGAAAAAAGTTGGACATTGGCGAAGCTCAGAATCCCAATACAGTAAGTATATTTCTCCTGTACATTTGATTGGTTGGCTAAAAGCTTTACTTTTTATTGGTTGGCTAAACAGTTTACTTTTGATTGGTTGTCAGAAGGATATACTTTTGATGGGTTGGCAGAAGAATTTATACTGTTCAGTGGTTGGCTAAAGAATTTACTTTTGATTGGTTGGCTAAACAATTTTCTTTTGATTGTTTGGCAGAAGGATTTACTTTTGATTGGTTGGCTAAACAGTTTACTTTTGATTCGTTGGCAGAAGGATTTACTTTTGATTGGTTTGCTAAACAATTTTTTTTTGATTCTTTTTTTACATAGTTTGGCTAAATAATTTAGTTATGATGGATTAGCAGAAGAACTCTAGTTTGGTTTACTTAAGAATTTATTTTTGATTAATTTTCTTTAAATTGGTAAGCAGAGGGATTTACTTTTAATTGATTGGTTGAAGATTTTTTTTAATTGTTGGCTGAAGAATATACTTTTGAAGGTTTGGTTTTTATTCTGTTTTCTAATGACATGACAGAGTTAATTTAAAAAGAGCATTCACAATAAGAAACAAGTGTATTAAAGCAAATACTTTTCCCTGATATGTGCTTTATCATTGCTCTGTTTTTCCTATTTAGGACAATATTTAGAAATTACAGAAAAATAGTTGTTTGATTGTCTAGTGCATAACAAATATTCAGTATATTTCCTACAAGATAACTGGTGTCTTTTACACATGTAATAACTAATATATACACATTGATTTCTATCTAGATTTTGTGTTTTTAAGGAGATACAGTTTTAATTGTTTTATTAAGACATTTTAATGTACCATGTCATATGTTTACATGACAAGGAATAATAAAATAATTTAAGTATAAGCAGATGGTAACAACCAGAAAATATGTCATATTTAATTATAAGTTTTTATTTGTTCTAGAACCTCCTGGAAAAGGTCGAAAGGAAAGAAGAGCAGACACAAACATTGTGTCGATTAATTTCCAAACACTTGTATCCCCTAGCAACATGCACACTGGAGATGCTGTATACTGTGAGGGTTGTCAGGCAGTACTGTCAAACACAAGCAAACTACAAACACAAGATGATAAAAAGGTAAATACAGTGTAATCTGTAAAAAAAAAATATTTAATATAAAACGTAATGATAAAATAAGCAATATAACTAGACAAGATGATTGCAAAGCAATTGCAAGTCTCCCCTGGCAAACCCAGAAAACACCCCTTTTGATTGTTCATAGACTTGGATTGAAGAAAAATGTGGGAAGCAAAATGCAAAACACATGGTTCTTTGATGACTTAAACCACCTATGCTGTGGTCTGAAGTCACTTCTGTGACTTAACTATTGGACAACAGAAGCACACCTCTAATATTCATGCTGAGTATGCTCAGTTATATAATGCACAAGAGCCACATGACTATTTCAAAATGTACCATCATGCATCACTTCAAGGGTATTGCAATATGTATCATTAACTAGTCATAATCCATTAGTAATTCTTTAACTACAGATTTGGACCTGTGAATTTTGCAGTACGAGAAATGAACTGGATATTGAGGATGAAGAGAAACCAAGTAAAGATGACGTGACCTTCATGTTGACCCCAGCATTGTCCACTGCAAGTAGTGGTCCAGCAGGTACTGACAACACACTGGTCATCTTCTGTGTGGACATATCTGGCAGCATGTGTTTGACGACAGAGGTAATATTCAGACTTGTTATCACCAGTCACCAATCACATATCTCGGTATTGTCAGTTGATGTTAAACAACATTTTACATTAAACTTAGACTTCAATCTTAATGTGAAGTGGGAAGGTTGTTTGGCCATGAACTGGTTTAACCTTATCTTCAAGCAATAATGGGTTAGATGAATATACTAAGTCATGACCTTTGGATTTTCAAACTGAGTTTGTTGTTATAAGAATCAAAGTTTACTTTTAAATTTCTTCTTTTTGTAGTGTCAGATTTGTTCATTGCTTGACAAATTGGAAGGGGGGTATATTGAGTGCCTCTGTGTCTTTATAAGCTATGCTGATTGGAGTTTATTGTTCCTGGTAGGGTCAACAAAGTCACAGGTTGAAGTCAGTAGAGGCCAGAAAAAGATCAGCATGTCCTCCAGATTGGACATTAAGTTGGCAGTCTGTATACTGGTACATAATCTGTACCCTCCTGGCATAATAATGATTTTGTGTTATGTTCAAGATCAGCTGGCAGTTTTGCTGTTCTATGAAAACATCCTCCCTCTGAACCATGGAAGACTACTTTCCTATTCCAGTTGCTGCGTCTCATCCTGTCACATCACTAGGATTATCTTCTTTGGTCAGCTTTCATTCTGATATTAATAAAAAATAAAGGCAGTGACATTAAACCCTAATAAAACAAACAAACAAGAATTTTTCTGATAACAGCTGAACTTAGAATTCATATTTTTTCCAGGTAGCTGGCAGAATAAACTTAAGGGGAGGTAACCTTAGACGGATGGCGAGCTTTAATGATGATAGGTCAGACCAATACTTGCCAAGCCAGAATAGAAATGTCACATACATATCCAGATTACAATCGGTGCAAGCAGCTGTTGACCAGCAACTAGAAGAGATGGTCAAGGAACACCCCAACAGGCGTGTAGCTCTTATTGTGTTTAATAATGAGGTAACTTTATACATGTACATTATCATTCAGGCTTCTTTTGTGTTTGAACCTTAATGCATGTATAAGAAAAATGATATTTCATTTCATTCATTATTTTTTCTTAAAGAATATTACGGTAGTGGTGCTAAAATGTCAAAAACTTAAAACTGGTGATTCTCTGTGACAACTGACCAAGAAATGTACGAGAGTTCTATATAGTATTAAATGTTAAGCATCATATGTTCTCCGCTAATTATTGATTTAGGTGGTTGTCATTGGTGATGGTAAAAGTAGCCCGGTTACTATAGCTGGAGATAAGCTCAAGAATAAGGAGGAGTTGGTAAAAATTGGATCAACTTTATCGACACCATCAGATATCAAGTCCACAAGAAGAACACTAGGAGACAAGTTGTTTGAGTATGTATATTCTTGTATGTATTTATTTTTCTATAAATAGAAAATTGAATTTTAAAAGAATTTAACATGATTGTTAAATAAACATAAATTAATTGTTATTAGACAAATTGATTGGCTGCTTGGAAAGGTAAACAACCTCATCTTAAAAAAAAATATCAGATCAGTACAATAATTCAATCGTTGTGATGTATTAAGAATCTTGCATGTAAAATATATTGTAAAAATGGATGACAACAATTCATTGTAAGCATAGTCATGTTACCATAGATATTCCCAGCATATACAAGATTGCTCATTTTATATGGTTTATT
Organism: Pododesmus macrochisma; assembly: GCA_032359645.1. Lineage (NCBI taxonomy): Eukaryota > Metazoa > Mollusca > Bivalvia > Pectinida > Anomiidae > Pododesmus > Pododesmus macrochisma. Next base: position 8,863 of record JAUMGZ010216789.1, read on the forward strand.
TTTTGGAAAGCATGAATTTGTAGTTGTACATTACTGGTAAATACTTATGTTGTGAATTTAGGTTAGAAGAAGGTGGTTCTACTGCTTTAGGTCCTGCTCTTACTGTAGCAGCAACAATGGCATCACAGCAACCTGGTTCAAAGGTCATAATGTGTACAGATGGTTTAGCTAATGTTGGCTTAGGCAGACTTGACATAGCTTCAGATGAAGTACAAGAAAATGCCATGACATTTTATGAAGATTTGGCTGATGACGCTATGAATAAAGGGTGAGTTATGTGAAGGCTGGTGAAACAAATGCCATAAGAAAACATAAAACCATCTATTGTTAATATCTCATGATGCTTTGAGACTAATAGAAAAATTATCTTTGTGGAAACCTATGCTGTGTTTCTTATTCATGTCAATCTTTAATGTTGATGTCACATGATGTCTAGAGATGCATGAAACCATTGGTGTCAAAACTCTTGTGTCTGCTTATTCTGAAAAGTATATACATTGTAGGTGACATATTGACATAGAACTTTTATGCAGCAAATTCTTATTTCCAAACACATTTCAATACAGTTTAATTGCAGCTTACTGTTTACATTTATATAAATTTTTACTTTTAAGATGATCATTGTTTGATAAACATTTCCTGATTTTACAGGGTGTCTGTGTCTGTTATCAGTATAAAGGGGACCGACTGTAAACTCATACACTTAGGAAAAGTAGCAGACAAGACTAGTGGGCAGGTAAGAACTTAAGAGCAGATAACTCCCCATAAGAAATGGAACAAATTTGATATGTGCTTAGATTAAGATTATACATATTATGAGATTTACAAGAACATTTAATGTGTACTGAGATTAAGTTTGTTGATATGTGTTTAGATAAAGTTTGTATAATGAGAATTATAGAACGAGTGAAAATAACTCAGTATTATCTATTGAGTATGTAGTGACCTATGATAAATTGTTTACTTATATATTTATTGGGGTTGTTTCTAAGGAGATCAAGAATGATTTAAGCCAGGCAAAACTTATGATTATTTGCCAGATATCAAAACATCTAAAGCATAATGATTTACCAGACTTAAAGAAACATTGTTTTTCTTTCTCAGATTAACATGGTGGATCCAGTGAAGCTAACACAGGAGTTTGCGACAATTTTAGAGGACCGTATCATAGCAACCAATGTTGTGGCTACTTTCATTCTGCATAAGCAATTGTAAGTATACATTAAACTGCAAATGTGCTGAAAGATGGGAGCAGATAACTATTATGTCAATTATTAATTCACCCGACCAATAGTCATAGTTAGCAATAGGAATTCCTCACAATCTGTCAACTGTCTGACAACAATCCATCTGTAATCTTTTAACATTTTGATCTTTATCTAAAAAATATAGTATGAGTGAACTTGACAAAACTTGCCGAACATGTTCCTTGCATTGTCCTTTTTAAATTTATATCTTCCATTGTTAGACTCTATCTTATTGCTGTTAGGTCCTCTGATTGGTTGTGACTTTTTAACTTTTTGTCAAAAACTATTGGTCATATTTTCACAAAATACCCCTGTATATATGGTATGCCTGTAAATGTACATGTATAACTTTCTTAGGAATGCAAAGTAACACATATGTATCAGTTTCGTACGGTATTCATACTTTATGTTTTATTCATTAGGTTTTTCCATTACGAGGATACAAAAGAAAGTAAAAATATCAGAAATGTTGGAAATGTCACTGCTGAAACTGAAATTACTTTTGAATATGGTGTCCGCACTAAAGAAGACAAGAAACAACAATCCGCAGGTAGGATTTAATAACTGCTTTTATGGATGTTTCCAAACTAGTTAAAGGCTGGCATCTGAAACCAGGTGGTTAATAATCATAAGCCCCTCCTGTATAGTTTCATTGGTCAAGCTGTACAGGAGAGATAAATCACATCTGACAGGTAAGGCGACTACCGTTGACGATGACCGTCAGTGCTCTCACTAATCCCTGACACCTGTGGCACACATCGATAACTTTTTACCTGTGCAGTTGTAATGAGTATAAATATTATGTGATAGCTTGATAAAGTAACTTAGATAAAAGTCTAGACCTCTATTTTCGTTATTGTATGAATTAAAATGAAAATTGAATTTTTGTTATTTCGTAAATAATTTTTGCGACTTTCTGAAGTTTTAAGTGGCCTTAAAATAGGCCGTTTTTTAGTTCTTTGGTACGTCCTATTCCCATAAATGACCAAGATAGGGTTTTCCCACTGGATTCACGTACTTGTCATACAACACAGTTTGGCGTCAAGTCTCTGTGTTGTGAATTTGTCGTCCGAATATAGGCTCTTCTTCGTCTATCTCTAGAAATGGCAGCCTCTTTCTGGAACAGGTAGCGATCATCCCTCCAAACACCTTGATGCAAGAGCATAGTCCAGAACTTTTTGTATAGTTTTTTCTTTGGTAGTTGTTATTCGTCTTTGGTACATGATTTTTGGATGGCCACCAACCCTGTCGATTACTGCTGTCTAAAACGTGTAGTTGTGAAATACATTCTGGACATTCAAACTTCCAATCCTGTCGGGGCACAATGGGTTCAGCATGGGATATTATGTCTTCAATTTCTGGTGATGTGTATTGGATGTCTATCGTGTTGACTGGTGGCGTCGAAACATCAAAGTTCCAATCATTGTGTATAACCATAGCTTTTATAGTTTGTAACTGTTCATCAGTCAGATGAAGGGTAACACTTCCTGCAGCCATCAATGATTATGGGTATTGTTGAGTTGTGTTGTGATATAAAATATGTACTGCCGTAGTATTTATATACTTAA
>JAUMGZ010216800.1:0-11677 GCA_032359645.1 Pododesmus macrochisma
TATTGTTACTAAACTATACATGTATATTGTAATGTTACTAAACTATACATGTATATTGTATTGTTACTAAACTTTACATGTATATAGTACTGTTACTAAACTATACGTGTATATTGTATTGTTACTAAACTTTACATGTATATTGTATTGTTACTAAACTTTATGTGTATATTGTATTGTTACTAAACTATACATGTATATTGTAATGTTACTAAACTATACATGTATATTGTATTGTTACTAAACTTTACGTGTATATTGTAATGTTACTAAACTTTACATGTATATTGTACTGTTACTAAACTATACATGTATATTGTATTGTTACTAAACTATATGTGTATATTGTATTGTTACTAAACTATATGTGTATATTGTATTTCCTTTAAGAATATTTCATATATTATTCTTCTTTATCAAGATTTCAATGTATTTTATTTCTCCTTGTTAAGTTCTCATTCTTGTACACAATTAAACAGAATATATAATAACTTCTATTTAATTTAAATAAACTAGGAACCCATTTGTTAACTTTACATGTGTAGTTATGAGCTCACAATGGTTCTGTTACTTACATAGATATGATAAATCCTATTGTTAAAAGTCCTGCAGAGAAAAGAAAGGTTGTCCCATTATAGAACTCTAACGTGGCGTTGTATATACTGTTGAAGGTGAGTGTTGCAATTAGCATGGACAGGCTTTCCATACTGGCCACTATTCCAAACAGTCTACCTGTAAATAAAATGAATTGCATTGAATACTCTCATAGTTGCCAACTCTCCCTATTTAGGAGGGAGTCTCCCTATTTTCACACACATTTTTCCCTTTTGACATCAGTATAATTCCTAAACCTTGCTAAATTAACTTGCTTCAACTAGGTGTATTGCACAGAACTGCTTAAATGAGGCAGTTTGCATTACTATTTTGTCATAAAGGGCATTGTATATAAGTATTAAAGACGTTTTAAGATTTTGCTACGTCACTGTTTTCTCCCCAAAGAAAATTTCAAAAAGTTGGCAAGTATGTACTCTGCACACATAGACAAAGACTTTGTTGTTAACCTTCCAGTTATCGTTAACCATAATACTATTATTTAGATTTTTCTACTTTTTGGTATTTAAAAGTTACAATGAGAAATCCTGATTTCAATAGAATTTGGACAACAACTCCTATTAAAAAATTAAGTACATGTCATTTTTGAAACACACTTTCCCTACCTACCCTAGATTTTTGTGTCAACCTTCAAACTTTTATTGGCATTTAGTTACATGTACCTAGAACTCCAGTTTTATATACATTTACAAGTATTAAATCATTATAACCACAACAAAAATATTTTTCTGAAATGAAAAAGTTGCCAACCTGTACGTACCCTATCTTTTCTGAAGATGAACATATGAAAGTTTGTTTGTTTATTGGGGTGAAGCATCCCTTTAAGTCATGTATAGGTCATATCGAGACGGTGTCTGCTTGCGACAGTGCACACTTAAGGCGACTTTATAGTGCTATCTAACTGAAACTTTATCATGCCACAGACACATTGACATGATACTTCACTCGGTCACATTATCCTGACACAGAGACCACCAGTCCTCCTCCTACCAAGTAATGCTGGGCGCTTAGCAGGGAGCGAGAAAATTGCCTAATTTTAAAGTCTTAGGTTTTGACTCGACCAGGATTTGATCCTTTGACCATGGATTCTAGCACCATGTCTCACCAGCACGAAGCGAGCACCCTTACCACTGGAAACACATTGTCAAGTAGTAATTTTTGGCCTTACCTTGCTCATTCTGGGCCACCAAACTGGACATACAGGACCTTAAACCAATGGATGAAAGAGCTTCTGTAGAACCTGCTATAATACCTGAAGATATAAATATTTCATATGTTCACTTTACATCTACTGATTGACTTTTATAATAACTGTATCATGCTGTATGTTACACCCATTTGAAATATAATGGCATTACTCACAGCCAAATTTTAAAGCATGAATTAAAAAAATGGTGATTCAAAAATAGTTCAAATTTTGTTTGTTTGTTTTATTAGGGTTTAAACGTCCCTTCAACACATATCTAGTTCATATCCAGACAGCGCCTGCTTGTGACAGTGTGCATTGATGGACATTTTATAGTGCCATCTCACTGAACTATCACACCGCACTGGCACAAACACTCTGACTTATTACTTCACATGGTCACATTATCCTGATGCCAAACCAACCAATCCTTCAACCATCTAGAAATATGTGGTGCTTACCAGGGAGCGAGAACGATACCTAATTTTAACCTCTTAGTGTCAGACGGCCAGAATAAAGGACCCCACACCTACCGGAGCATGAAGCAAACACTCTGCCAATGAGGCTATGCCAGTGGTTCAAAACTAGGTAAAAGACCATTCACAATATATACCTGTTTGTGTTAATGGCTTATTGTCCAATCAACAGTTAAGGTCATTTACGGACGTGCCAGTTTTACTGGTGGAGGAAACCGGAGTCCCCGGGGTAATCCACCGACCTACAGCAAGTCACTGGCAACTTTCTCACACTAGGCCGCCCCAGACGGGAATCAAACCTAGTAGGTGAAAGGCTCTTATGATTACAAGTCGGCGACTTTAACCACTAGGCCACCGTGGCCCCCAATAAAGACCTGAGTAGCATGTAGAATATTCTTACTTATGTACAGGTGCCAGTTTTCATTAGCTGTTGCTAGTATCATAGATCTTGCTATAATCTTACTTATGTACAGGTGCCAGTTTTCATTAGCTGTTGCTAGTATCATAGATCTGGCTATAATCTTACTTATGTACAGGTGCCAGTTTTCATTAGCTGTTGCTAGTATCATAGATCTTGCTATCCTCGATATAAATCCAACTAAGATGATGGTTGTATCCCTCACGTCGTAGAAGTGTCGAAGCAGCAATGGCAAGGTAAGGGCCATAACTCCTACAAATGAGCTATGCACTGCTTGGTAAACACCATATTGCGTCTGTGACCAATTAAACACGGGTAATTTGACGTAGAGAAGAAGTATGTCAAATTCACCTAAAAAAGATTAAACCTAGAATTTAAATACACATACAATAATACATTCTTTATAAAAGGAATAAATGTATATTAATCTTTAATTAGTAGCCACATTAAATTTTACTACAAAATTTTTAATTAATTTCTAATTAAAATAGTTTTCTCAAAAGCACTGACTCTGCTGTCTGGATCAGCATATACGGTAAGTTTAAAAGAAGCTTGTAATCTAAGTATTAAGTTTTATTTGGCATTATTTATTGACTTTTCAGTGATTTTTGTTTATGATTATGTAGTTCATGAATACCTAAAAGAAGATAATATAATAGTCAACTTGTGTACATTTTCTGAAGGCCTTTTGGCTCAATTTGATTCATAATTTATAGTTATACATTATATGTAGTAAGTCTTAAAGGTATTTTAAAGGCAATGTTAACCTTTTCAAACAAATCTACTACAATAACTATTGGGTGTATTTTCATTCTCGAAGACAACAATTTATCACTCTTTATAGTTTTCTGAGGCAAAGGAAAATATCACTTCTGTTATACGTTCTCATCTTCAAACTAGCTATGTCTCCTTATTGTACTTATAACAAATGCAACTTGAACTATGTTGTCAATGGCTCGCCATCCCATATTCCTGAATGAATGGCTTGACTCCTATGCCAATGTTACCCCTATCTCCCCCACCTCAATCACCATATGCTAATATGATTATGTTTGATTTGATATCCTATGTTAAAAAAAAATTGACCCCATGACTCCACCCCTTCTGGCCCGACCCCTAGGGGTCATATCAAAAATTCGAAAGTCTTATGCACTTCCCTATACATGCATCTACTATGTTCCAAAGTTTCAATATCCTATCTAAAACAGTTAAGAAAAAAGTTATTTTTAGCCCTTACCCCTCAAGTGCCCCTACCCCTCTCTCCAATCACTGTGTGCTAAAATAATTTGCTGTAAAATGTAGAACTCTTGATTCTGTTTGATTTGATATGATATAAGACTATGTTAAAAAATAAATTGAACCCCATGACCCCACCCCTTCTGGCCCTACCCCTAGGAGTCATATCAAAAATCTGAAAGTTTTTACACTTCCCCATACATACATCTACCATGTTCAAAAGTTTCAAGTTCCTATCTTCAACAGTTTAGAAAAAGTTATTTTTAGCCCCTACCCCCCTCCCTGATCACTGTATTCTAAAATAATTTACTGTAAAATTAGAACTCATGATTATATGCTTGATTTCATATGCTATAAAACTGTATTTTTTTAAAAAATAAATTGACCCCCATGACCCCACCCTCTCTGGCCCGGCCCCTAGGGATAATATCAAAAATCCAAAAGTGTTGTGCACTTCCTCACACAACCAAAGTTTCAGGTTCCTATCTTCAACGATGTAGGAGGAGTTACAGAGTAAGACCGACAGACAGGCGGGCGGACGGACGGACGGAAGCCGGAGACGATCACAATATTCCTGCTTTTCTTCGAAAGCGCGGGAATAATAAAAAAATATAGGTGAATTAAATAATAGAGAAAATAAATATTCCTAATTTTAACGCTTTAGGCTGGACATGGTCAGGGATTGAACCTGCACCTCCCACTCAAAAAACAAACACCCTCCTACTAACCTACTGTGGTGGTTAGTTTTATTGGGGTTTATTTAAACATCACTTCATGATCAACTCATGTTTCTTCAGGTCATATTGAGAAAGTGTCTGCTTGTGACAGTGCGCACATACGATAACTTTACAGTGCTGTCCCACTGAAACACCATGCCTCATACACATTGACATACTCCACTTTGTGTCATAATCCTTATAATTATTTCTCCTTCTCAGAAATGCTGAGCAGTTAGCAGGTCGTGAGAAGATTACCTAATTTTGACATCTTAGGTTTTGATGTGGCCACCTCCTGCTCACAAAGGGAACACCTTACTCTGAGCTACCGCAGCAGTTAGGAATTACTGTAAACGTACAAATTTTAGAGGTGTTTTTTTAGCCCTTTTTGCACTGACCTTAAAGCACTTATTTATGTACAGCGCTTATATTTAACATGTAGATTTAAAACATTAATGTAGGCTTACGTAAGCTAATTCATGATTGCACGTATATATGTCTTGCATAGGATGTAGCACTAAAATATGACTGCGCTAATATAAGTACGTTTACAGTACTGGTTTTGTAGTTCCTTTTCAAAGATATTACATTGTTTATATATCATAATTACATAAACTCTTTAAATTAATAACTATGGTGTACAGAGGGTCAAAAGTAGACCACGTACATGATAAAGAAACACACTTATATTAACAAATGCATGAAGAGAACTTTTGACCCATTCTGAACATTTATAGCAAATGCAGAAAATTGTACCAAATGCAGAAAATTACAGCATAAACACATATTTTTAAGCATTTGCTGCATCTAAAAAGCATGGTTGCTATAAATAAACAGCTTAAGCGCATCTACTTACTTTTGACCCTCTCCGTACACCATAAATCACTTGGAACTGGAACATAATGCACATACCTGTAACTGATACCATGAGAATTGATATCAACAGAACTTGTAAAACCACAAAAAGTGTCGCTCTGTCCTTCCGGGGCTTTGCAACACACAACCATGTATCCTTCAATGACTTAACCATGTACAAACGACTACCTGGGTGTTGCTGATCAACGCGATTGTCGGCTCCATCAACACAAGCTGGCTTGATATTATTTACAAACACAAGAGTGTACAAAAATGAAGCTGCAAGTATCCCAACAACTACTGCAAACAGCACGATAAAATTTGCCTTGTCAAGAATTACCCCGGACAAGATGAATCCAGCAGTACTGGCAAAATAACTCAATGCCATAATAAGTCCAACCCGGGCAGTCTTGTGTCTGGTGCTCGATATGTGCCCTATGTAGCTAAATCCAGCCATCATGAAAGCAGTAAATGAACCTAGCAACCCATCAATCAGGCTCCCTAGCAACAAGTATGATATGGGAACATTTTTGAATATGGCAACTACCAAGCTGTTCACATTAGCTAAAATGGTTCCAAAAACTGGAATAAGAAGTGGAAGTTTCCTCCCTTTTCTGTCCCCTAATGGGCTCCAGATGAAGGTAGTGACGATTGCTGAGGATGTGGTAGAAGCTATGTTTGTATACATGATCCAATTCGATGTTTCTTTTTCGACGATTGCATTTTCTGCTGTAAAATTCACATGACTAATCTTTTCACAAATTGTAGCATTGTTGAACTTCTCTGCACAGATTCGTGTGAAGATCAGATCTTGTTTGGATGGAAATTGGAGAAATATTGCCAGCATGTAAAGAAAGAAAACAGGCTCTACTGACATCTGCTTCAACAGGCCAACCGCTTTCCTAATGGCATCCATCTTGAATAGTTGAAATTACAATTCTACCATTGATATTTCCAAGAGCTATATATATATAGGCTCTAAAATTACACAATTGTTTTTCAATTTTAAATGAACATGTTCAGTTCTTAAAAATTTGGAAAGATATATCAAAAATAGTTCAAATTAAGTCTTTTGCAAATCATGAATAATAGACTGACCTATATTAACTAAAGCTCTAAATTATTCATTACCTACTTAATATATACATGTATACTAATTACTATTACATCCAAGTTGATATAAATTAATTAAGTGTCACATTGTGCTGCTTCTCTATTGTTTTTTTTTTTTTTTGAGAAATCAAATTCTGCCGCCTGGACTTTGATTCACTCTTGTATGCTGCATTCTTTCTATATATTCATGTGTCTCCATGGATTCAATGAAGATTAAGAAAATCTGCAAATACAAAACACTAGGTATATAGGTCAATCATTCTCACTTACAGTTATGGTTATGATTGGCGATTAAGCAAGGTATAAGATATTACATTATACACATGTGTTATCATCTTCAGCATTATACATCACGTACATTGTAGTATATAGTTTACATTTAAAGATTTCAAATACAGTGAAGTGCTTTATTTTGGCAGGTTTAACTTTCATGTAAATATTGAAAATTTCATGGGGGAGAAAACATGAAGCAAAATCTTAAAATGTCTTTAATACTTAGTACATACAATGCCCTATATGACAAAATAGTAGTGTAAACTGCCTCATTTAAGCAGTTCTGTGCAATACATCAATTTGAAGCAAGTTAATAAGCAGGGTTTAGGAATTATACGATGTCAAAAGGGAAAATTGTGTGTGAAAAATAGGGAGACTCCCTCCTGAAAAGGCAGAGTTGGCAACTATGTGAGACTGAAACACAAACGTTTTTGAATTAACTGTTTGATTTTACACAACAATGGTTGACTACCTAGTCAAAGTTAGTGCTACAAATGTATACTGACATGACTAAGCAAAATGTAATAATTTGCTGGTGTTAAAAATTCACGCTTTGTTCAGATATCGCAAATAATTAACACCAGTAAAATGAAACCACTTTACAGTAAGCTGTTTGTTTGTAGGGGTTTAGTGTCCATTTAAGGATCATGTATAGGTTATATCCAGACAGTTTCTGTGATAGTGGGTACTTATGGTAACCTTATAGTGTTGTCTAAGTGAAATATCACACTGCAGACTGCACATTGACTTGAAACTTCACTTATTCACATTATCCTGACATTGAGCCAACCAGAGCTTTTCCTACCCAGAAATGCTGAGCACTTAAGTTAGCAGGAGAGAAAAGATTACATAATGTTGATGTTTACGTTTGATGCTGCTGGAATTCAAAACCCCATTTCCAGATCATAAAGTGACCACTCTACCACATTCTTAGCTACCATTAACATCTGCATATAAACTTTTTTGTATATCAAAGTATAATTATTCACTGCAATACAGAAAATACTTATACTCTTAAAATATGGAAAATGAAAGCTTGTGCTAAAATTGTTAAACATGTATGTACTGATAATGTAAGCAATCTCAGTTTAACTGTATAACCACCTGCCCTTGCATCAACTTATTGTTTATGCTATATATAGTGTATAAATAGAATACCGAACGTATACACATAAACTGAGAAGATCAGGACAATTAGCTTCATAAGCATGTTGATTGACAGTTGATTAGTCATATAACAGTCGAAATACAACAGCATTAACAGATAATAAATTAGCTTTCAAAAGGAATTTATTGTTTATAGTTTTTGAAAAACTTAAATGTTAATTACCAAACACAATTTGATAAGTAGTATATATATGTCTTTATTATCAGCACCCATCTATTTTAGTTATAATTAAAAATTTGATTTAAAATGCTTTTAATAAATTACATTTCAATTCGTAGTGACTAAGTGTTGAGAACGTCAGATTTATCCTACCGGTAATTAATATTGTTGACTCGAGACTTGAATCCTGTTCTCCTTTAGTCTCCTCTTCTCCCCCATATACCCGGTAAGCTTACTCCTATAATTAAGATAATTTTTAACCTGAGCAGAATAAATATTTTGTCTCATTCTATGGTCTTCAAAGGTAGGATTAACTTCATACAAGTTACATTTTATTTAGATTGATTGCTGGGTTTTTTTGGGGTGGGGGGGTTTGTTCCTTTTTTGTTCCTTTAGGGTCATGGGTGTTATTTTTCTACTTGAGATTAAACTTGTATCATTTTGCTTACTTTTTTCACCACATACATGTACAAGCATGCATGTGCTTTGATGCTTGTGAATATGTATATATATATATCTATATACATGTGCTTTGCCAAAATAAGCATGATGTCATTTATGTTGAATGCACTATTACCTGAGTAACAGTGAAAGGCTGGAACCTTAGCCTCATTAGGGGTCTGTATGTTTGGTAAATAAACCTCACTCGATCTCCATATTGCCATACTGGGGTCAACACCTGATGAGGCGTTTCATCCTCATGCATGCATTACAGATTGGTTGTCAGACCTTTTCTTATAACTGGTTGGCTCAGTGTCCAAATACTTAATGTGAAGGCGTGAATTATCACGTCAGTGTGTTTTTGGCATGATATTTCAGTGAGAAAGCACTATATTTTTTAATTAACTCGAAATAAGTGTGCATTTTCACAAGTTACTGAAACACTGTCTCAATATGACCAAAACATAACTTGAAAGGGACGTTAAAACCACCGACAAAACAAACAAATCACATTATTTCATAAAACAACAGTACCTGGCTGATATTAAAAATGCTGTAGAGCCCTTAGAGGGCCTTGGGCAAGGAGGAAGTCAAGATGTGATCCTCCTGCCAGAGAAAGCATTTGTGCATAAGTTGAATATCGAAGTTTAGAACTTCTTATATCTGCACATCAAAGCATTGCTTCTTACGTCATCACGATCTGTGCAACTCAATGTGTCAAAACAACAAGAGGAAGTCAAAGAGTTGAGATACACACGCATATTGCAGAGTAAGATTCACTTACCCAGGGGAGGTAACCAGTCTACAGTACAGAACGCAGAAATCTATATTCCTTTTATTGAAAATTAAATGTTTTAAATAAGGCATGATAACAAAACGTGACAATTGAAGCCGACTGATGTTTATTGGTATGCATATATAAATAACCTAATATAAAAAAATCACTTTTAGCGGAAATGGGGTTGTTTACGACATCCGGAAAGCAGTCTGCCTGGTTTGACAGGTGCTTGTTTGTTTTCTTTCACCAGTGGTGTACCGGTATGTTGTCACAGAACGGGCATGTTTATTTATGAACAGTTAATTATTGTGGTACAAAATTATTTAAACTTTTGCCAGTAATATCCTGTCAGTGTCCACCGGGGACTGTTTATACTGACTTGAGAATTACTTATTCATATTGATGACACTTTGACAGCACACGGCATCTGACTCACACAGACAGCATTGGTCGTTGAATTACGTTGCTATACATCCTTGTATCTTGGGACAGTAACATGACTAATAAAAGAGTGTTTTCCAATACCGACGCTCTAACATTAACCCTGTTAGTGTCCCGGATGATTGAATTACGATGCAATTAATATCTGTTTAAAGTTAGCCCTGAAATTGAAAAGTTGGCGATTACAGTGTTGGTGTAGAGTAATGTAAAATATGAATCCGGGTATTTTCTTACCGATACGTTTTCCTCCGGGTATTTTCGTACTACACTTATATATTGTAGATATAAATATACAGATCTATATATATATATGAAATACGTTAAAATAATACAATTTTCTATCTACCAATGCGTTTAAAATTATTAAATTTTATATCTACCAACATAATTTTACATCAGATATTTCTGAAACGGAGGCCATAATGCTGTTACTCAATTAGCCCCTAGACAACGACATGGGTGCACAGTTGTGGACAGCTTGTGACAACATCGCTAGTACTTTGTTCTCACAACCTATGGCTAATAAATTGGGGATTAATTGTCGCTATTCAGGACAGTATTGATGGATATACATAGAGACACTAGATCCGTTTACAGTAGAATAGAGATCTAAAAGAGTCTTAGAACTGCTACACAAGAGTATATGGCCAATGAGACGTCGTCTCTAGCAATGCGAACGAAAAAATTTGTAATTGCCTTTTTGACAATTTATTTACATAATATGTCTCGGCTACATTTCTGATTGACAAAATTGCAAACAGATTGAAGATATCTTAAAAATTGACAGTGTTATAGCACTTTGAAGTTGCTAAGTTGGAAGACTTTTTTTGTAGGCCTATGTTGAAAATTCCTGAAAAAGAAGTCCCAATTCTATAAATTATTAGTTTTTACAGATTTCTTGATGAAATTTTCAAGAAAATGCTTATGAATGTGTTGTCTACAAGAAAAATACAAAACATCTTTTTGTAAAGTAACATGTCTTATTAGATGTTAACTTACAGTCACTTAGATGTTCCTGTACATAAATAGTTGCATAATGATAAAAATGAAAATGTCAATCATTAAGACTTTGGATATACCAGTGATCTCACTTATTATTTACTTCACTGAATATACTATACACTGTACATATCATATGATAGTTGTATTATGCATGAGTAATAAGTGTTCATGGTTAATTAAATGTAAAATACCATTATATGCTATAATTTGTTTACAACACTGCATTTAATTTTCACATAAAGAAGAGATTTAGCCACCAATAGGCAGCATTTCATCATCAATATATCAACACTATAGTATAATTATAAGAGTTGGTTGGTATTTACTGAAAATGTTTGTGTTATATTGAATAATGATATTTTGTTGTCATACAGCCGGATTATTCATTGATTTAAATATGTGTGGGATTTATAGTAATACTGGAATGAAAAATATGTTCTAGTGATTTATATGGAATGGTAGGTAACAATGTGTTAAGAAAACTAGAATTAAATTAAATTTATATATGTCCTTTGCACTGAGTTCATTTGATGAAGAAAAAAATGGTGTCCCAACGAGCGCATACATTGTTGTGTTGTCATTTGTAGAGATAAATGCATCAGAAATGGGAACAGAGTAATTCAGATTAATTAGCCTGTTGTTAAAAATAAATTACATCTATGGCACAGGAACAGATAGGTCCCAAGACGATGATCGTCAAGAGTGATGATTCACAAACGCTATTAAAATATTCTTCATTTCAGAAACAATATTAAATGTAAATACATGTAATGAAATATTAACTTATATCTAGTGCTTTGTAT
>JAUMGZ010216811.1:0-11676 GCA_032359645.1 Pododesmus macrochisma
ACTTTCATTTCTCAACAGACAATGTTAAGAGACACATTATCTTTTTTTAAGCAAATAAAAAGGCATGTCACCAGGGCTGGTGAGAAACGGGGGTAGTTTCAAAACAACAACTGATTTTACATAGAGTTCAATGGAAAGTAGCACAAAAATGGCAAATTTAAACACTTAAACCAATATAAAAAAAATTCTGCAATACAACTTTTGACCATTTTTGTATATGATGTAGTGCATTTAATAATCTTTCCTATAAGCAAACACAAAAGGTGGGGCACCAGGCAAATAATGATGAGAGACCGTTTCAAAGGTAGAATTTTGAGCTAAAAACGCCATTGTTTGACACAAAATGCCATATGACCGATCTCAAATTCAATGCTTACATTATTTAGTAGCATTGTTTTCAAAATTGTGCAGACCACGTGTTTATATATGATATCTTATTCATAATTTACTTATTTTTGTTCAATCGTGACTTAATCTTTTATCGACAACTGACAATCAGTGCTGCGTAGTAAAGTTTGTAATTTAGCATTGTATACGTTATTTCCTTCATTGAGCAGTTTTCTAGTTTTCCTCTAATGGCAAAGTGCCCTGCTGTTCTTATGTAGCAAAATGTCTAGTTTTCCTTATCTTCCAAAGTTTCTTGTTTCCCTTACCTAGCAACGTTCTTTGAGTTCCACATTGAGACAAGTTCTTGTTTTTTATATGCATCAAAGTTTCTAGTTTTCTTTATCGAGATAAATGCCATGATTTTCTAATCTTGCACAGTTTCTAGATTTCCTTTGCAAAGTTTCATGTTTCCCGTACTTATGTTATTTTATTTCCGTATCGGGAACATTTTCTTGTTTTCTTTATATAGCAAAGTGCCATGATTTCCTAATCTTGCAAAGTTTCTAGTTTTCTTTACCAAGCAAAGTTCACGGATTTTCTTATCTTGCAATCATTTATGTTTCCAATACTTAGCAAAGTTCTTTGATTTCCATATTGAGACAAGTTACTTGTTTTCTTTATATAGCAAAGTTTCTAGTTTTCCTAATCGAGAAAAATGCCTTGATATCCTAATCTTGTAAAGTTTCTGGTTTACCTAATCTTGCAAATTCAGTCAAAAACAAAAAGAAATAGGATCGACAGCAACCTTGGCTAGATAAGGAAAACTAGAACATTGGTTAGACAAAAATTATAGAAACTTGATTAGATATGGAATTCTAGAACATTGGTTAGACAAAAATTATAGAAACTTGATTAGACAAGGAATACTAGAACATTGGTTAGACAAAAATTCTAGAAACTTGATTACATAAGGAATTCGAGAACATTGGTTAGACAAACAAACTAGAAACTTGTTTAGATATGCATGTCTTGAAGTTTTCTAGAATTCTTTTCCCTTACCTACCAAGTTTCCTGTACACATATCACACGATATAAAACATACACAGTTGAGTAATGAGATGAAGGCACAGATGAGTGATGATTCCCCGCACGTACAAGGCAGTTTCTCATGTGTCTGTTTCGTTGAAGTTTTCATGTGGACAGGGACTATAATTACTGCGTGCAATCACGACGTAAAGCAATTAACTTATATCATCAGAACATTATAATTAAACGCGTGTAATTAATCACCTCTGCATAAATTAAATCAAACGAGAAAGGTACATAAAAAAAAGTTTATCGGACTTTGAAATCCGAAATAGGTTCTCGTGCTTTAATCAAGAATTACCAAAAAGACTTGAAATCAAAAACACTCTAATGTTTGGCAACTATACGATTGACAAATGTCCTTGAACATGAGCATTTAAAATTTACAAGTTATCGATCCTGTTGAACGTTATCTTGCTAATTATTCTCTTGACATATCACGTGAACGCAAGTATTTAATTATATATTCAAATTTGACGTCTTTATATTTTTCTGATTTAAGGAAGCTTCAATTAAACAGCGTAGACTCCATGTTGTTACGCGTTACATACATAAATGTCCACTTCATAAGGAAAAAATCTTCATCGACATTACTAGGGGTCAAAGTACCATCGTTAATTGTGATTGTTGTGCTGCGTAGTAAGACCTGCTTGTATCTGTTTATGCAGTTTTTGTCATTTTATAAAGATGGAAATTGTAAACATAATAACAATAACATATATTGATATCGAGGCTGATCAACCTATTGTATAGCGGCTTGTTAATGTTGACGAAATCGAAATTAAAATCAAATGTTGTTGTGAAATTTAGAACTTCTTTATTAATGCACAGTACATAATCGATTCTAGGCGGCGTACAATTGGAGGCTCACTGCCATACGGGATCATGCTCCAGCGTCTTCATTCGGGACTCCTTGGTTTTTTCCCACAACAATTAAAACCTTTGCTATACCACCCGGAATCAAGAGAGATGCTTAAGACGCCATTCGTAATGTCATATGTGTAATCGTGTTACCATTAGAAGGCATGTTTTAAAACATAATAAATCGAGTACCTGAAAATTTATGTGTATAAATGTGACCTAGAATTAACAAATTACTGAACCGTTGTAGAAAACATTAACAACGTAAATCAGACAACACACGACAGTCATGTCATGAATCATGATAGTCAATGTTTACATTTTAACTCTACTTGACCTCTGGTTAATTATGAATGGAGTTGGATACGTCATTCAGTTTTTTTGTCGAGACATATTCAACACGAAAACGGATTCCTTGGTGAGCAAGGTACATCACAAAGACTCATCAATGTCTTGATTTGATGACTTCATCGTCTTTGATAACCACAAAGTGTGAGTGTAAAAACCACGATGGTAGTAAGCGCAGGAAAACACGTCAATCCAACACCACGTGTTTACTCTGTCACGTACAACTCCCGTTTGTCTAAATTTAACACGGAAATTAATTTTCACGCCAATTTTTCATTTTTATATCTTCAAGCTAAGTAAGTTTGTATTAATAGAACTACGAAAAGAAGTTTATTGTTTTTTTACCCCTGTTGTACTATCTTTACCGCCTTGTTTTCACGATAATGTTGCTGCTTGTATTCCTATCTTGTTAAAGTTATTTCTCCTTTGCTCTTCCGCCATGACATTAGTGACATATTCTTATGGTGACACATACTCCTTTTTTTAAACACCGGAATGACACGGAGGCATCGCGGCAGGGGGACACTTTTATAACAGGAAACGCTTACCATATCGCGAGTACCTGGTTTCGCTTCTAGTTTTTTAATGAAAGTTCGTGATGTTTCTATTTTTAGTTAACACTTGTACTTTTTGCTCTTGTTTCTGGGTGCGTCCCTGGTTTTCCTTTCGTTTGCCTATGTTCGTGGACTGACGGTTTTTGAACATTGACTTGGTTTTTCGTATTAACTACTTAATAAACAATATAAATGGTTACCTATATCACAATTTTCTATATTTTGTGTAGTTAGTTCTAGTTACTTAAGGTTACTCGCTACAACGATTTCTGACCTCTAAAAAAGAAAAAAGTGCCACTGTTCACCATATGAGCGAAAAATATAAACACCACAAATATACTTTACACAAAATTGTTCTGATACCAAAGCTTGTACACTTGAATACTTCATTCACCTCGTTAAGTAACAGACATCAGAAACCGATATTATAATAATATTATAATTATTACTATAATAATAATGATAATATTAATTTATGTTTATGTATCCATATGTATACCATATATAAGACCACATTAAACTCAAGAAAGATAAGTCTGTCGTTTACGGGGAGGGAAAACATTCTTTACAAGATCAAGAAATTTAAGACTTCAATTCAATACGGAGGCACCATAGGGATACTTATGTATGAACTTAGATTTTGTTGTTTTGTTATAGCCATCATAAGGATACTAACTTTGAGAGAAACATATCGTTCCTTCCTCTTATAAATATCATATTTATCGGAGGCATGATTCAGGTTGCATTTTTTGTAATCCAATCATCAATGGACGATAAATAAATATCTTCAACCGAGGGCTATGATTGTTTATCCTGAAGGTTTACCAAGTTCAGGACAATACAATCTCAGTTCTAGGCTGAATATATCGTCTCTCTCACACATAATCAGATGTAATGGGCGCCTTTAGTCTTCCACAAAACATTCCGTTAATACGATGTCGATACTGTATGTGTCATATTAACCTATCTTTACGTGATCCATCCACTCCATCATACACGAGAGGTCAAATGTAATGTAGTAAAAAATACGAAAAATCGAGACACTGTCCAAAATTATGAAACATGACAGTTAATCCGTTCACACCGTAGTTAAGATTACGTCACGCTGTCATCACAATGTCATGACTGTTGGTTATTACCTGTCATCTGGTATACGTATTTGTGATGCATGTAGATTGCACAATGACAATCCTAGCCATCTCAACACTACTTTTATACTTTTTATGAACGTTTTAGTGCTAACGCCATTGTCTCATCCAATGTGGTTAACATCCAAGCTGATTCCCTCTTTTCTTTTTCGTTTGGTGAATATTCATTGCTATACATAGTAAGACTTCATTGATGTCAGGTCGCAACTGATACTGTCACTCTCTTGTGGTATGTAATGTCAATTGTGTAGACTGCCAATACATCATTTTGTTTTTATTTTCATAAAATGTGGTTGAAACAAACGCACGATGCACCTATAAATACGAATATCAGAATTTGTACTAAATGTTTTACTAGAACCCGCTTCGAGAAATGCGGCTTCCCGTATAATAATCACTTTCTCCGACCAAAACTTTCTTTTCGGATGATAAATCAAGTTCTGATGGCCCGACATGTCCAGCTATCACCCACATTGGGTTAAGGGAGATAGCTAGTACCCTAGTCCCCTTTTTAAATGTCGAGTGCAGCAAACTTAGGGTGTACACGCTCAGTGTGTTTATACAGGTAAATATTTAACCTATAGCTAGTCGTTTTAAAAGGCGGTCTCGTAACAGACACCGGTATAGAACCATTTTTACCTGTATGCCAACAACTTGGGAATATCAGTTCTATATTATCTTATTACAATTTTCAAAGATACATTTCGGGAAAGCTAAATAACCAACAAGTGTAACAGAATTAAGTAATATCACTTTGTTGAAAGGTTAACAAAATAAGATAAATCTTGAAGGTGTGTAATACCTATTTTTTGCTATATTTGCAAATAATTTAATAGGGCAAATTGTTTTTCTTTGAACCACGAACTCTCCAAATTTGGAGAGAAATTTCAAAAATGACATGAATCTTGTCTATTTAAAATTAATTCTTCTCTTGCGTCCATTAATGACAGCAGCTTCGAGCAAGATCTGGGGTTCGCGACGGGGTAATTCACACAGAGTTTTGGCTCCTTCCTCTTATAAATATCATATTTATCGGAGGCATGATTCAGGTTGCATTTGTTGTATTGAACATACATATATGAATGCTTTCAAACCTTATAGATGTGTTGATTGTCTTTGAACAAAGACGATTGTTGTTTTTATAGGGGAGGTATAAAGCTAGGGTTGAGGTCAACGTTTTTTCCCCTCATTTACAAATTCCTTTCCGGAAGATATTGATAGCCCTTCTGCTTGAATAAGTAACATACATGTTTATACTCATAAGGGAAAGTCCCTTTTATTTTTGTGGTATCAAGTAGAGATGCACTGCTTAGGTTTAAAATAATTTTATTTATATGTATACAAGGCCGATTTATAGAATGACATTGATTAATAAGACCGTCTTCTATATAAACATCAAATCAATCAAGTATAAATAACACTAAGATTCATTGTCAAGATCTAAACAAAGAGCACTATGATGGTATATTTTATACGTTCTAACAAAATAACTAAGTTTAATAGAAGTTCGTAATGATTCCCCTTTTTTATTTAATAAAGGTATATTTGGTAATTTTTCTGTGTGCGTCCCACGTTTTCCTTTTGTTTGCCCATGTCCTTGAACTTACGGCTTTATAATATAGTCTTGGTTTTTACTGTGTGCGTCCTACGTTTTCCTTTTGTTTGCCCATGTCCATAAACTTACGGCTTTATAATATATTCTTGGTTTTTTTGTGTGCGTCCTACGTTTTCCTTTTGTTTGCCCATATCCATGAACTTACGGCTTTATAATATAGTCTTGGTTTTTATGTGTGCATCCTATGTTTTCCTTTTGTTTGCCCATGTCCATGAACTAACGGCTTTAGAATATTGTCTTGGTTTTTTGTGTGTGCATCCTACGTTTTCCTTTTGTTTGCCCATATCCATGAACTTACGGCTTTAGAATATTGTCTTGATTTTTCTGTGTGGGTCCAACGTTTTCCTTTTGTTTGCCTGTGTCCATGAACTTACGGCTTTAGAATATAGTCTTGGTTTTTCGTATTTACTACTTTAAGTTTGTATCTTAGTTTTGTTTATTCTATCTGTTATGTATATTCATTACACAAAAACCTCGAATTTGCCCGCTTTAGTTATCAAAGTCAATTTTAAATGTAAGTATGTCTAATACAGTGATTTGTAGATACTGTAAAAATATTTTTAAATAATGGTCTTTTTTATTTCCCATCTAAAGCTTCGTAGGTTTGATTTATCTAGGTATTGCCTATTGTTAATTAATTCCGTTAATCATATTTGATTAATAACTTGGCTTTGGTTCGTAAGCAAGGTCCTCACACGTGATTGGTTAGACGTCACTTGTTAATGCCCACTCAGTTTGCAGGTTTATATTAGTTTTGATGTGACTGTTGTTTCCTTTAAAAGTTCTTTGTTCTGATGGGTCCTTTTCTTCTTTTTTCTTACCTTAAATATTTCGGTTGTTAACTTTAATTATGAACCACTTAACAACATATGACGGTTGATTTGGAGCATTGTTTCGGGTCATGAGCGAGGTATTCTCATCCATTTGGTTGGTTTGACGTCATGTTTAAATGCTCGTGACTTCTCACTGTGCTAGTTCATTCTGATGGTGACTTTTTGATGAAGCTATTGTTTGTTTGTCAATAACCATTATTCTGTTGATCCTATTTCTTCTTGTTTTCTTTTCTCCTAATTCTATAAAATTGCAAAAAGCAAATTAATTTCAATTAGTCTACAATGTTTTATGGAGGACCGTCGATCAAAGATGCGCTGATACTGTATGTAGATTGTAATGCGGCAGTCAACATTTCATATAACCCAACAAAAAACTAAACATATTCTTGAAATTCAATTCGTACACGTATATAAGATGAACTACGGGTTTAATTTAATAGTCCAAATTTCATAGAGATGTTATCGATAAAACAAACATTTGAATCAATATCCGTAATTTCTCGTTGCCAATTACCTCTCGATATCTTTAGATACGGTGTATACAAATTATTAGCTACGATATTGTAATTAAGCTTTACAGGTGTGACAGTCCACATCACAATTCTTCTATTCACGCCATATAATCACACGTCTTTTTATCTATATACTAATATATACAGTAACGTGTGGCACGGTCGGTATTGTTGTAGGGTTGAGGAGATAGTTGACCTCATTTCTGCATTCTTTGATATATTCTTTTAATCATGATGTCTGTTGCACTTTGACCCGACCTTTTACAAAGATCAAAGGTTCACATGGGCTGATTAACGACAATTTACACACCCAAATAGCCTGATATAAACATTGTCTTTTTTATTTCGATGGAAGACATTCCTGTCAAAAATACAACAATAAACGTCTTGTACGATACCGTCTCCCATATACACGTATGCACCTAAATAACGCCAGAACACCTGGAATTCTTAACATGTTAAAACCAGTGTTATAAAAACTAGATATATTTGGGGTTGAGCCAGGGATAAAATAGGTATTGAATTATAAGCAAGCTATGCGTTCTTAAAGCACGATACTTGATGAGATTTATTGCCTAAAACTAGCTGTCGAATATATTTTTTCTATAGCCGGATAGTTTAGTACGACAAATTGTGACTACGTGACGTTACCTGAATATTTCGCTGCAGTACAGAATTGTATTCGGTGTAGAAGACATCCTCTACTTGTGTTTTGCTTTGTTTTTCATTCCATTTTCCGTTCTCTTATTAAATACTTGCGATTAAACTTGTTACGTGTGCATTAATGTCATCGCAATTAAATTCAAAGGTTAAAACCTGTAAATCATGCTCTCTGTCAAATCGTGTCAGTTTAAAAAGGCATATTTACAAATATCATAGAGCAACAATTCTGAAGGACAAACTTCTTATGATTAAATCATTCTTGTAAATCAATATCGTGATGTTCACAAATGCATAATTCATATATTAATATAATTTATACCAATGAGTCCATTTTCTTTCTATATTTAATATCACAGACGTAAATCATATTTCATAGACGGACATGTGAACATTTTCTTCTATACCGATTGCGTCTTCGCTTTAGCTGACCCTATTGCAATCTCAAATTCAAGCATGAGGTCCCAATTAACAAAAGAATAAAACATATCACGATGTCTTTCTATGTTAAACCATCGTCAAGTCAGCTCGCCTTTCCATACAAAACAGCACAGGAATAA
Source organism: Pododesmus macrochisma (assembly GCA_032359645.1). Taxonomy (NCBI): domain Eukaryota; kingdom Metazoa; phylum Mollusca; class Bivalvia; order Pectinida; family Anomiidae; genus Pododesmus; species Pododesmus macrochisma. Next base: position 8,505 of record JAUMGZ010216811.1, read on the forward strand.
AACCTTTCTTATTTTTTCTTATGACCACGGGATAATATCAAATGAGGATTACAAACAAAATTTTGTTATTTATGACCAATCAGTAGTACTCACAATTTGTTTATGCGGGGGGCGGTGGCCTAGAGGTTAAATACATATAATGTATTGCTATTCCACAAAGTTGATTTAGTAACACAGTTCTTAATGTGCGTATTTTTAAACTTGCATTTTTCTTCCCAAGTCCAAAATTGTATGTAAGGAGGTTCCCCTTTCACAATTCACATACAGATGATATGATCAAAATGTAGACATTCCATAGAGTCGCTTTTGTTTGGGAGCAAACAACTAAAAAACTAATTTTAACACAATTGTAATGTTTCCAAAAAAGGTCTTGATCACCAAAAAGTAAACACGATTACAGCTAACAGAGCACAATACGCTCGTAAAAATATCGCACACAGGACTGTCTACTTCATGTTAAAGTTCTGCGTAAAAGCAAGAATATTATAGGATCAATAGAACAAAGGTTAAGGACAAAAATAAGCTAATAGCTTCATCAACAAATCACCACCAGAATGAACTAGATAACTGAGACGAGCATTACATAATGACGTCAAACCAACTAAGGGGATAATCCAAGTGTTAAATCATACTATTTGTCTTAAAATGATGCATGTTCATTGATAGCAGAAACTTGGTACCCCTAAATACGTAAAAGGGGAAAGGTGACTTAATACAACACACTGTCAATCATTTCAAAAATCCTGACATAACTCTAAAAGACGAGTCATTCGTGATTACATAAACGTCGTAATATCTCATCCCTACACAATCCAGCAAAAATTGACTACATCTATAGATGATAAATCTTCCAAATATTATGTAAATAATCTACATTATGGGGTGGACATATGCCTTGAATACATGTGAAGTGTGCCAAATAATGTACACAAACTGTATGTTTTAATAGTTAAATTATGTACCCTAAACAGACGGACTGGCGGACAACGTCATGCAATAATACTAGATAATGAAAACCAAAATCTAGATTTAGGTTACAAATATTCTTTTGATGGTTATAATGATGAGGCAGACATAAAAGGGTGAATTTCATTTAACATTGATGAATATGTTAATTAAAGTTTTATATTCGAAGTTGTCCTTCATAACCATCGTGATTTTACAGCCCCTTTGGCTTTGCAGCCTTGATTTAACGAGGTCTTGTCTATTCTATATTTATATCTATTTTCTCTAAACCGCCCATTACTGACGGTTGATTCGGAGCTAGATCTGGAGAAGGGACAAGGGTTTCTCACATGGAATAATGGCTCTTTTGTAAATATTATGCTTATTGGTGGCATATCTCAGTTTGCAGTTTTGTATTAAACACTCTATTAACACATATAGTTCTACGCGACATTAGTAAAATAATAAACAACAAACAACAAAAATATGTTTTAGTAATGTATCCGTTATTCTCGAACGATGAAGTCTCCAGTTAAAATTGTTTCCCTAGTATAATCCAGATCATATTTTATAAGGTAAATATTGTGGTTTCAGTCCACAAATCCTGCTGCTTCTGTCTTGGATGTCTTTCGAGTTGGCGTGAGTGTCCTACCATGCAATCGTGTAAAATGTTTGAGAAACCCGACTTTTAATATATAAGTTTAACACTAAACACGAACTTGTAAACTGTTCAAATGTTATTCAAAATCAAGGTACGCCTGTATGTTTTACTCACGTGTACATATACAAACAAATGTGAACCTTAAGCACAATAAACAGATATGTATATTCTGAGAAAGGGTCAAAGCATCCAACATATCATTCTGGCCTCGAAGTTTTTATGAAAACATGATCTTTGCTTTTACCCAAGGTCTCAGTTATATCACATTTGACGAATCTGTACTGTTTGCCTCGTATTAAATTTGGCATCGTTATTTCAGAAGAGTATTTGCGGAATTTACTAAACATAAACTCTTCAAATATATGTATAAAATTTACTATACACGCGTTGAATACAAAAATGAAATCTGAAAATGCCTCCGATAAATATGATATTTATTAGAGAAAAGAGCAAATACTCCGTGTGAGACGCCCCAGTCACGAACCTCAGATCTAGCTTCGAAGTAACCGTCATGAATGGACGCTATAGAGAAAATTATTTTAGAATAGACAAGACTTCAGTAAATGAAAGCTACAGAGTCAAAGGGGAAACAGTGACAAAACATTCACGAGGGTAATGATGTACAAAAAGTGAAGTGAAGTGACAGCACAAACATACAAAGAAAAGAAAATTTGTGCATTATGTAACAGTTTACAATTTTATATTTATGTATACAAACTAGTAGAGATATAAACTTAAATATCCATTCGTCATCTCTAATTGTCGTATTGTTTTCCTTGCAGCTCCCTCGGAGCCCAAGAGGGTCGTGGTGAAATCGTTCACTCAGGGAAACACATCTACGATCGTTGTGAGCTGGGAACCAGTGCTAAACCCAGAAACATCTAACCAACAATACAAAGTGTACTTTCAACCCATTGAACCAGATGGTCAGATCTTACAGAGAGAGGTCGTCTTCCGAATCTGTGATGCTTCGCAGACCTCGGCCTCCATCACTGATCTAAACCCCCTGAGACGCTACCAGATCAAGGTTGGCGTAGTTGACGGAACAACGGTTGAATCTCACAGCCGAGCGGAAACCGTTATGACTCCAGATGTCAGTAAGTGTGCAACATATTTCTTAGACGCTTACCCAATCGCGAGCACCTGGTCTCGTTTCTAGTTTTTAAACAGAAGTTCGTTTCCTTTTTTGGTTATTTTTCTGTGTGCGTCCCATGTTTTCCTTTTGTTTGCCAAAGTCCATGGACCGACGGCGTTTGAATATCGTCTTGGTTTTTCGCATTAACTACTTTTAGATATCCATACAGTCTTCTTATTAAGCAATATATATCGCAGAAGAATATTAATTGCTTGATTTTAGTTATAATTTCCAAAACAGTTTTAAAACATTAGATTAATTGATTGTAGTTGATTCCAAGTTACAGAAGTACCGCTGCCGCTATTTTATCTGTTCTAAATCCATAATATGTTGGAAGAATTACAACAGTTAAGCAAAAAACAGTATGAATAGGATCAACAGAACGAGAGGCATTGACAAACAAATAATAACTGCGTCAAACAATGAAGCAC
>JAUMGZ010216822.1:0-11676 GCA_032359645.1 Pododesmus macrochisma
CGATACGCAAGGCCAGGTCGACTTCTTATCGACCTCTCTACTTGATAGCTGATTGGTCAGCAAAACACACGCCTACTAATTAGCATATGAATGGCACGGCACAGAAACTTAAAGGGATTAGCGAGTGCCCACTCCCTTTAATGATTCCTCCCAGATACAAATTACATGTATCGATATATATCGTATGTCAAAATCCTTCCTTTGTCATGATTACGCATAAAAACTTGAATTTTTCGATGGTCATCCGTTGCAGTAAATTTTAAAGCTTACATTTGGTATTTATAATAAAATACAGTTTGTTAAAGATCCCAAATTACACCTTAAATATTGTATATAACATGTGGCATTTTGTAACAAAGTGGAGTTCATCTTCCACACCAGTACTTATTGACACAAAGAACAAATCCTTGAGTCAAATGGAATTTTCTTGTAACACCTTTCTTTAATGTATAATTTATGAGCACTTATTCTAAGTCTAAATCAGTTAGTTCAGACTTTGTATTATAATTATCATTAAAAGTGATAAAATCATTTTTTAAAAGTAAATATGTCCTTGATTTTTCTGTATGTTCTTATATTACCGGTATTACCATTACGCATATTTTTATCATCAAAAATATTAGATTTCCAAAATGAATTGTATCTATCAGTTACTGTACAATTATTTAACATCAAACTGTCATTAAAAGCTAAATTAAATTAGGTTGTATTGTCTTAACAAATGATATTATACCAGGGATTAATATGAAGGCATATTGTATATTTATTCAACCATCCCACATTAAGACATTGCATATGCATGGGCAATTGATCTAATCAATACATGTATTAAGACATGATGAACAATTGAATAAATACAATTCATAATCATTTTACATTTGTCAACTTCTCAAATTAACCATTGGATTAGTTTCACCCAAAACTTTATAGGTAGCATTGATATCAATTTGGGAAGAGGATTCAGATTTGTTCAAATGACGTGGCTCAACTTCCAGGGGCAGCCCGGCCCTAGGGGACAAATTGACCAACTTTTAAAAAAAAAAAATTAAAAGATTTTATATATGGTTGTGAATATATGTGTTCTAAGTAATCTAATTGGGGTATTAATATTTTTTCGCCATAAGTGTGTTCCAGACGAGGCTTGAATAATTTGGCCAATATATTATGAATTATGAATTAATTTAATTTTCTATGACTTTTTCATCTTAGATACAAATGGAAGGTTTTCACAAGCTTCATGATGACCTTGAGAAAGTGATAGAGAAAGATGATTCTAACAGCTCAATCACAACAGATTCAGATGAAACAAAACATGAGTTTAGAACTTTCCGTGAACGACTGCTTCACATACTTGACACTAATAAGTTTCAGATTATTGTGGTTTGTTTTGTCATTTTGGATTGCCTAATTGTAATTGCTGAACTTCTTTTGGACATGAACATAGTGAATCTACCAAATCCCAAATCACACATAGCTCCACAGATTCTTCACTACTCAAGCTTAGCCATTCTGAGTCTCTTCCTTGTGGAGATTATTGTTCGAATCTATGCATATCGCTTGGACTATTTGAAACATAAGTTGGAAATTTTTGATGCCATAATTGTGATTACATCCTTTATACTGGACATTCTTTTCCGAAACAACGAGGGACCAGAAAGTGGAGCAGGCCTGCTTGTTGTCCTGAGGTTATGGAGAGTCACAAGGATATTAAACGGTACATTAATTAATGCACTGTTAATTTATTACGAATCCATCAGTCTCACCTTTTAAGCCGTTCTTGTATGATGTATTCTTATTAAATAGATTTGATTTACTTTCCTGTATTAGTTCGAATCCTGGTGGCGCCATATCCCAAGACGTTAAAATTGGGCACTCTTCTAATTCCTGCTGACCCTGCTTTACACGCAGCATTATTGGGTAGGAGAAGGACTGGTTGGCTCGGTGTCAGTATAATGTGACCAAGTGTAGGACTGGTTGGCTCGGTGTCAGTATAATGTGACCGAGTGAAGTATCATGTCAATGTGTCTGCAACGTGATATTTCAGTGAGACAGCACTATAAAGTCGCCATAAGTGCGCACTGTCGCAAGCAGACACCATCTCGATATGAGCTAAAATAAGTTAACGGGACGTTAAACCCCAATAAAACAAAACAAAATTTCCTGTATCAAGTAATTGTAATATATTATAGTGTAGAATTTATGAGGATATGAAAGCAATTAAATATTTAATTCATCAATTTTTGTGTTTATGAAAGATGAAACATGATACGAATTGATAAGCACATGTAATTAGTCACCCGTCACTGTGCTAAATACAAAGAAAGGCTCAGGACAACATATGCCCTACGGTGATATAGTTTTTTAGTCTGTAATGATTCAAAGAGCAACATTTAAGTATTGGTAAATGATTTAATTTGTACATGTACACATAAAGAGTTTATGATCAGTGTTAACATGATCCCGTTTTAATGTGCCATTTTAAATTTGAATATGTACCGGTAGAAGTAATTTTTTTTCTAAAAAAATAGTGACAATTTCACAATATTGTGTTGATGATGAATTATACTAATATATTAAGCCACAATTATTTTGGTTCTGTCATTTGTGATCATCACTCGATCTGAAATGTATAAAACATGTTGTATGCCTGATTTAATTTTATGTGCATTTTACACGTGTAAACAATTTTCACTTCGTTTCATCTAGGCATTGTATTGTCGGTGAAAAAGCAAGCAGAGAAAAGACTTCTGAAGGAGAGACGTTTACGCTGTGCTTGTGATCAGGAGCTAACGAAGTATCGCGATTACTGCACAGTACAGGAACAGGAAATAGAGTTACTGCGTGGTCTACTGAGGAAGCACGGCATTGAAGACCCCAGCAAACAAGACACACCACCCATTGTGATGAGTACCATTGATGTTGTGGCGGAGGTTAATCATGAAGTAACAGACCAAGAAAAGAACACAGAGAACCAGACAGAGGCTAATGATGCAAGTTGAAAATGTTCAAGTACACAATGATAGGTTTTGATATTTTTATACAAGGATTGTAAAATTATTTTTGCTGAACAGACACACTGAGGAAGTTTAAGATCAAGTTTTAGTGGTTGTTTTAAACAATTGACTATTATATACATGTATTTATTGTACGTTATTGATTAATCTACTGAAATTTTATATGACAGTATATTTATTTTTAGTAAAGTTTTGGTTCATTATATTAAAAGCATGTATTTTAGATATTAACCAAAATGTTGATACATGAAATCTTATCTTTTTAAAATCATATTGATAAATGGGGAAATAGATAGAATTTTCTCAGACTAAAGCATAAATATTTTGAAGTTTGTTTTAAATAAATTTTAGGGCAGACAAAATTACCGGTACTGTCTTGTTCTTCTAATATATGATATGAAGTTGACATGGTTGAGCAGTTGGCAAAACAAATTTTATTTTTGAAGCAAATAATGAGTTGGTGATATTTTTTGAACATCAAAAATCAAACTAGAAATGAATTGTCACAATAACATGGATTACATCTTTAATGTATGTTTTTACTTACATCCATTGTTGATAAAATTCCTTGAAACGCAATGAGCTTAAAGTGGACTAATTTGAATACAACTTGGAAAATACTTTTTAAAAAACCTGGTCAAGAGAAAGCAAATGGCGATTCTGAACAACAAAACATTAATTTTGGCTAGCTTGGCCATAACATACATGTATGAAATTATATTTTGTTTATAATTAAGTAACACATGCATTGGGCATTTTCAAATTTCAAACAGTCTCAGAAATGTTGTTTCAGATTGAAGAAACTCTCTTTGAAAAAGTAGGGAGTTTCAAGTACATAATAAACAGCATGCTTTAATCATATAGGAAATGTAAACTATATGATGCTATGAAATATAGTTTGATGATAGTAACTACATGTATGAACATTTTCAGAAAAACTTCAGGATTATCCATGGATGTTAGTAGCAATATACTGATATAATTGTAAAAGTGGTACTTATATGCATGTACAATGCATATGCACAAGGGCTGGTTGGTTTGGTGTTAAGCAAAGACTGGTTGGTTTGATGTCAGAATAATGAAACCAAGTTGGTTATCATACTGTGTTATTTTTTGTACCATGATTAGCAATTTAAAGTCAACCTGAGTACTGAAACAAACAGCTAGACCCTTGTTTGCTGTGTATGCGCTTAACAGTTTTGAAGAGACTTCTACCAGCAATATAACAAACGATTGGTGCTTCTTTAAATTATATTATGAAAGTCCTTGTATGCTCACTGTTTAGTCATGATTCATCTGATGATGGTAATCTAATGAAAAACCTACAGGGTGGGCCAGAATAAACCCGACAAATTCAATTATTTTGTTACGTATTAAAATATTGTTTTATTGCAGCCAAATTTTCACAGTACATGAGGAATTAAGATTACCGGTACTCAAAAATACTGCCGTCTTTTTAACGGAATTTGATCATTGGTGTCATTGAAGACGTAAATCATAAACCCCTTGTTTTAGTGTTTTGGCGCATTGACTGTACAACATGGTTTTGACAGAAAGTGATTGACATTTGATCCATGTACTGCACATTGATAAAGATTTTTTCTGCTAGAAAAATATGTCTAGAATTTACAAATCGTAATTTTAAAAGTCAACTATACAGGACTATACCGGTATTTCAAAAATCTGGTGATATTAAGAGGGTGAAAGAAAGTGGACATACTAGACTTTTGCCAGTACACCATAAACTGTTCAGTGTGTGAGATGTTTTCCTACGACAACAGAAAGCACCGGTGCTCGGAGTTCAAAATCCAACAGAATTTCCAATGTTATGGGTATTTCAAAATTTAGTGTTCACAGAATTTGATTAAAACTTGAAAGTGTCAGAATTTGATTTAAACTTGAAAGTGTCAGAAAGTGAAAGGATTACACAAGAGACCCGATGTAAAAAGTTTCTTAGGTAATAATGCTAAGGAGTCAGTTGGCCCAATAGTGTTTAGGGAAAATAAGTATTCACCATTGACCAACTTGAATAGCCAGAATGAAAGATTTTATGCCAAAGAGACATGTATACATGATATACCTACAGAAAGACTATATGTTTGGCAACTACTGTCCCAGGACACCATAACTAATGCCATAGATCTATGGAGAACATAAGTTAAATGCGTGATTTTGACGTTATATTTGATGTTTTGCGACATTAGGGATTTTGCTGTGATGTTCAATAAACAGTAATCTGACACACTCCTTTTGTGTAAATATTATACAATACATCAATAAAAAAACTGAAGATTCATTCTATATTAATACATCAAGCAAATTTAGAAATGCAATTTTATTATCTTTTAAGAACAAACCAAATGTGTCCTGTTTTTTCTGTCCCACCCTGTATAGACCTGAAATTTTTATAACCTGTGAATGAGTTTTTTTCACTCAATTTACGGAGTACAACATTGAATTTCAAGTCTAATAGATAGTATCTTGGTCTCCAATTGCAGTAAAAATATCATGTACACAAATGTATGTTATCTTGTATAGTTTGATGTTTAAAGATCTATGTGTCTACTTGTATGATTTAGTAGAGTTTTCTTTAAGAAAACTTATCCTATAACTTATTTTAAATATTTTCGATCACTTTGGATTTCTAAAAAAAGGTTTTTGAAGAACAAGTATAATCGTATCAATATTTCATAGATTAACATAACTACACAAAGTACTATACAGAAGACTTTAATTGTACTATTCTAGTCATAAGTAGGATCAAAACAGTCCAAGTATTTATTAGTCTTATCAGGCAGTCATTAAAAAAGTGAAACATCTCATCCTTGACTTAATTAATTACCGAATCAACAAATGTGTCCTATATGTGTTGTATATACCAATTCTTCTAATATTGCTATAATGGCTGTCTTGGAGAAATCCTTGGCTTACAAATGGCATGTTTTGTACTGCTGCTTTTCAGTTTTTTACATATAATTTTACTAATTCTGAGTTAACTGTTTTAATGTTCTGTTTTATCATATAAATATTAACAATGAGTGCTTAATGTTTCTGTTCAATAATTAAAGTATTCAAAATATCATTATTGGAACTTGGAGAGGGCTTAGTCATGGACAATGTCTTAATTCTGTCCAATTCCATTTACACTTGTTATAAATCATGTTGAAATCAAAGGTAAATCTTAATATCAATATAACAGATCTGAAATATATAGGGCTTACTATGAAGTAACAAATATTTTTTTAAAATGTTGAATAAAAATGTTCTAGTACAAGACTGCTTTATAAATACCTAGTCAAAAAATTAATTTTTGTGTTTAAATATAATATACATTTGGTTTTTTAGTCCATCTGGACCGAAGGTCCAAGGTGGACTTTTCTCGTACAAATCCCATCCGTCGTCTGTCGTTAACTTTTGCTTTAAAAGACATCTCCTCTGAAACTACTGGGCAGATTTTAACCAAATTTGCGCAGGAAGCATCCTTAGGGGAAGGAGATTCTCGATTGTACAATTGAAAGGACCTGAACCACAGGGGACAGGAAGTCGGGACCAAAAGGGGTAAATTTGACATAATGCCTTCAAACAACATCTCCTCTGGGATTACTGGGCAGATTTCAACCAAATTTGGCAGGAAGCATCTTTAGGGAAAGGGGGTTCAAGAATGAAATCCCTAAACCCCCAGGGGACAGGTGGACAGGGCCAAAAGGGGTAAATTTGACAGTATGTCTTTAAATGACTTCTCTGAAACTACTGGGCAGCTTTTAACCAGATGGACGTTAAGGCCCCATGGACCTCTTGTTTAGGCAGTGTGTTAAAGGATAATTTACATATAAATATAAGTAGATTATTGCATTCGACCTAATAAGTGCCCATGTCCCTATAAGCTGCTTTCCTTTTCAAGAACCTACAGTCCTGTACAAAAGCCACGATCCATTACCCGAGAGCATTTAAATACATTTCTTCACTGTTAAACTCGTAATATGGACGTAATATGCAGCCCCTCTACTTTTTCCATTTTTAAGTGCCCTGGGTGCTTATTACGTTGAATACGGTAAGTTATGAATATGTGTGCATAGATTATGTTATATATTTAGGTTACATAGATAGCCTTATTTAAAATCAATACTCATTTTCATTAATCTTGTTGAAAAGTTCTTTAAGCTGTAATGAACAATTTTGGCTTCTATCAAATGATTTGAATTCATGTTTAATAAACATTTTGATATACAGTCCATATTACTGTATTTTGCACAAAATTAAAATCAATATTTAATGAAACACGAGCAACATGCTACATGTATAGTAGGATGTGAGTGTATAACCATGCTCTGACTTGTTGCTTTAGTATATCCAGGCTTATTGCTTATTTAAAGAGACTGTAGTAGACCTTCATATTCTTTATACTGTCCTTATATCTGTGCTACACATTGTTCAGTATATTTACTTACCAGTATATTTATTTTTGTTTATTTAATATGATATCATAATATAAGCCCTATCTCATTTATTTACAGTTCAGTATATAAAGCCAGTTTTGTTAATTTACATTTCAGTATATAAAGCCAGTTACATTTCAGTATATAAAAGCCAGTTTTGTTAACTTATATTTCGTTATATAAAGCCAGTTTTGTTTGTTTACATTTCAGTGTATAAAGTCAATCTTGTATATAACACTCTTAGTGACTATTAATGATTGTTTTTAACTTGTTCAGTTACACAGTATGTAAACCCACTCATGACTTTTGTAGATTAATTTAGCTTTTAGAGCGATCGTTGTGCTATGAAGGAGATATGTTAATGCAAATTTTCAGAAAGTGCTTTCCACATCTATATTCATATACATGTATAGTTTATTATATTTCTAACAGACACTGATTTTCTTTCACAGACCAAAAATGACTTCAAAAGTTGCATGCAATCCTTAATTGAAGAAGAATCATCTCAAAAACAGCAAATAATTTTTTCCATTGAAGTTAGTGGTTAACCCTTTTTACTAGACAGTATCTGGCGTTTCTGCCTATAGATTTTATATTTTGTGTAGTGATTAAGTTTTACTCTTCCCCCTATGTTTATTTTTGCTGGTAACAAATTCATAAGTGAAGGAGAAATACTTTACAATTTCACATGTTACTGATTCTAGCAGTTTTCTTGTAATATCTTATTTATAAAGCTGGAATGAACAATCTTATCTCTGTTGTGAATTTAATTAAATTATAGTGTACATCATTGTAATGATGAAAACTGAACAAGAATTGTTTGTTTTTAGCCAAGGAAAAAGCCTCAGGTTTCTAACTCCTCCTTGGTTGTCATGCAACTCAAGACCCTGACAATATTGGCACTGTACCAGATACTAATCAATATACTTCTGTCTTCAGAAAGTAGGCAATGATCAGCTTAGTCATGTTTATGTTCAGAAACATCTGTCTTTTCAGTTTTTTCAAATATAAAAAAGCAAAATATTTTGGGGGGTTTTCTGCTCTCTTGTGTAAAATGTTAAACAATTAACAAAGTGGTTACTTTTAAAACAAATTAATCTAAACCACATTACTATGTACTGATATGCTGCATACATCAGCGTTCATCCATCAAACAGTTTCTTATAAGTGAATGAAAAAATACATTAATGAGTGAATGTAGTTACTAGAAGTTGTGTTCTCCTTTCAAATCATTACTTAGGAGTAACAGAACTATCTAATATTAAAATTATGTGGCTTTTATATATATGCAAAAGACGTAGACATTTTCGAAAATCATCAAAGCATTTACATTACTATAACTAAGGACAGCTGGACAAAAAAAGACGCCATACTGCTTTACCAAAGTGAAGGTGGCACACCCACAGAAGTGAAAATACGATTAATCCATCGAGAAAATTTGTAAATTTTATCAATTTAAATGGAGAATAAGTTTTAATGTAAAAGTCACTGTTCAAATAAACCAAGGCTTTGCCTGTCAACATCTGTATATTCATCAAGGATATCATATATGTCCAAGGGTTTCTTGGACTTAACCTTAACCTTCAATACTTTGATTATGAAATATTATAGTTTGCTGATTTTTATTCTCAATATATGAGTGGCCATTAGAATATAATCTGTGTGTTTCTGTAATCTTTATTTTTACATTTTACTTATAGATCTAAAATATTCATAACTCATGATCAGTGTATTCACATGTGTTCTCTGATAAAATGATATTAACTTTTTGAATGGTTTTGGTATTAAACACATATTTACATAGTCAGTTTAACCATGTTTGAGATTGAAATAATGGGGTAAAAGTTATTTTATATGAATTTCTCAGATTTTATCATTACTGTTAGTGAACCTTGAATATCTTGATATTTGTCCCTTTTGTCTACTGTTGGAATGTATTTGTTTCAACTACTATTTTGCATCAAGTGCATATAGAGGTGTGGATTAAAAACAAGCATTATACCTTCATATAATATCTATATTAATACATGTGTGTTTAAATGTTGCATAGATCATCAACGTAAAATATAATTATAGGTTGTTTACTTGGTCGATTTAAACTTATATTTGTGTTGGCTATTGCCATAGATTTAGTATTGTTGTCATGGCAATAGTCAAACATATGTATTACAGCATTGAATTTATCAGAATTAATATTTCTTGTTTAAAAGTTTACAAAGTAATTTGAATATTCATGAACATTTGTTTCAGAGAAATGACATGAGTTCTTTAGCTGTTGGTTATTGTAAAAATTTGATAACATTGATGATATTGTTTTTATAGTTATGGAAATATGAATATTCATAGATAAATTGTAAATGTAGAAGGTTGGTGTGTTTAAGCTATGTTTTATATGGAGATATGAATATTCAAAGATGAAATGTAAAATCTAGAAGGTTGTTTTGTTTAAATAAGAATAATCAAAAGTGCTATTTTCTATGGTAGATATTTTTATGAATGACTTGATATAGATTGAAGTTGAATGTACTGCATGTTACAAGGTAAATGATTTGTTTTCTTGTTTTAGTCAATAATCATCCTGTTTTCTGCTCACATCTTTCAAGTTATTTTGAATAAATGAAATAATTTAAAACTTTCAACATAGAAAATGACCATTGACATGTTTTGCAAGTTTTAGGACTAGCAATAGGTACATTGAAATTGTGAAAACTTAATTACAGTCAATGATCAGTTTTTGAAAGATATCTCCTTCAACATACATATATTGTTTATTGTAATTTAGAAAATATACCATTAATTATTGTATTCATCTTTGGTTTGGTAAAAGGCTTAGTACATTTAATCTGAAAAAGTGTTAATTTGAAAGCCATTTATTTTGCATAAAATTTTATTTTCTTGATTAGTTTATTTTTATTGAAATTGTTGTATCATTTTTTGCACTTTTCAAAAATATTCTTGTTCTTAATATTTTAAAAGTTGGCATTTTGTGACAGTTTGATATTTTAGGGCATTCTTCAAAATTGTCGAGTTTCAGTACCAGTGAAGTAAATATTTAGTTCACTGTCTGTACTATGTGTTGGAAAAAGTTGAATTTAAAAAAGACCATCTTTAATTGGTTCATAGATACATGTGTTTAGATTTAAGCCAGTGATTTTTGCAGAAATTAAATTTACTGTATCTTAAACACCTTAATTTAACTGCCTGAATATTGCCATATATCTTATACTTATTGATGTACATAGATACATATTTTGTGAATTCTAAATAAACTTTGTACCATAAACATGTTGAATTGAGTTTTTGAATATATTGACCTGGTACTGTTTCCGTGTAGACAAAGACTCCAATGCATATTAATATAAACAAAAACACAATTTTGCAGTGTGCATCTGCGTATAGAAACAACAGTGGTTATATTTTTTATGCATAATAACAGGAAAATTTATATTGTTCAAAATCACAGAAAATAAGAAATTCACTTATTTGATATGGAAGGGCCAATTATTTTGGATTATTATTACCAAAAAACCGCTGCCCATTCTGGCCTTAAAATTAGGACATTTGGCACCAGCTAGAAACGATTACAAAAGCTATACACAATATTCATATCCAAATTTGTTTTTCCGAACTGACTTACTTTAACCGATCACACCAGGGTGGGATTGCAACGCTACACATGAACAACATTTTTGTCTTGTTTTAAATCAGAATACCTTCACACGGATGATTCTATAGCTATCTTTCGAGTGAGCTGTTTTTTCCACCAGTAAAACAAATATCAGGTCATCGTCTTCTTGATTTAACATCTGAACGCTTCAAGACACGTCAAGTTGATTCGCGGCAATGTTTTCAAGCATTATATCCCGTTGTGTTTTAAGTTTTTCACAGAAATATATAACATGTTTCATAATATCAAAAGTTATACGACCACATTAATTGCACTGACAAGACTAAATAGCCATCGTTGCCAGTTTTTCCACATTTAGAAGTTGCTTTTGTAATGTGAATCTCTTTGTAGCGATACAGTGCAGTCTTATTTTCTATTTTAGATAGCCATTCCTGGTGGTATTCATCCTTTAACTGACGTACAAGCAATATTTTGCCACGAACAATACTTGGGAAAAGTTCCTGATGATAGGAAACTGTAGATATGTATGTAGATTGTAAATACGAACAGTTTCTACTAAGTTTGGAAACCTAAACGTCCTTGAAGGCATTTGTGCATC
>JAUMGZ010216833.1:0-11676 GCA_032359645.1 Pododesmus macrochisma
ACAAATTTCGAATACAATTAGATAATATAACAATATCCTCTACGGTCTATGACAAATTCGTGACTGGTAATGTGGTAAAGTCAATTAACATTTTCGATCCTTCGGATTGGCTGGCATTTATACATTTTTACAAACGTATTTGCTTTATGTAAATTTTCATGTAATCTTAACTTGCCATTTTGTTTTTTCTGCTGTGTTATGTATGAAAATTTATGAATGTGTATAATTTATGTGTGTGCAATTTAATGTGCTTTTCATTTTGGGATGCTTGCTTATCAAGGCTTAATGTGTGTCATATTGTCTTATTGTGTTATTGCATTAAAAAACAACTGCCAGTTTATCGTTGTGCTCCTTTGCCAGAGGTGAATAACTAGCAAATGATTGTGACACAAGACACGATTGGGATGGACAGAAGATGGGGGGTAGAAATGGAACAAAGTAGTAAATTCCAAAAACCAAGACGATATTCTAAAGCCGCAAGTCCATGGACATTGGCAAACAAAAGAAAAACGTTGGACGCACACATAAAAATGAACCAAATATACATTTATTAACTAAAAATGGAAACATCACGAACTTTTATCAAAAAACTAGAAGCGAAACCAGGTGCTCGCGATATGGTAAGCGTTTTCTGCTACATATGTGTCACCCGCCGCAATGCTTCCGTGTCATTCCGGTGTATGGTAACCCTTGCCACTGTTTAAAAGGGAAGCAGATGTCACCATAAGAATACGTCACAGTAACGGTGACGAAAGAGCAAAGGAGAAAAACAGGAGAGGACTAGAAGTAGCAACATTATCATGAAAGCAAAATTACTTATAAGAGTACAGCTTCTACTTACAAAAACATGTAACAACACCAATGTACTCGATATGCGTTAAACTTACATTGAGCTACAATACAGTGTTATATAACAGATGAAATACTCACAGAATAAAAGCTACAACACCACATATCCACATGTCAGACGCAAAACTATCTGTTTTGCCAACTAACATCTCTGGGGCTATAAAAGAACAAAAATGACAAAAATCATTCAAACACTTAAAAGGTCAGTACTACAAACGCCACGAGTGCAATAATTAAATATGCAGTGTATCTGAAGTTACGTCTATATTAGGTAAAATGCATATTTATGAAACAGCTTTCTTTTATGTTTTGGTGCATTGCTTTCAAAACCTAAAAGACCGCTGTTTCATGCACATTGTGACATGACCAATAATAGAAACTATGGCAGAACAAGAGTCCCACGGGGCCTTTACGTTCACCTGAGTAATCCAAGTCAAACAGTTTTACGAGTTACGGCCTACATACAGATTATAAACATTGGGCAATAAATAAATCTGCAATTCAGGAGCTGTTGCTGTGAATTTAGTATGCAACACTCCACTAGCCCCAAGTCAAAATCCGATCAGCGGTTCTTGACAAGAAGTCAAACATGTCTAAGCCAATCAGAAGCCAGGGCAGTCATATGAGATGGAATGTGGAAACGTTTGACACAAATCTGAAACGGAACCATGCAAAGAACAACTACATCAAGTTTCGCGAAATTGCGATCAATGGTTCTTGACAAGAATTCGAAAATGGCTCAGCCAGTCAGAAGCCATGGCAGTCATATTGGACAGGCTTTGGCAACGTCGGACATAAATATGAAAGGGGACCATGCAAGGAACATCAACAGCAAGATTGTCAAAATTGAAATACAACATGTTAACTCAATTTTACTTTACAAGGAATTTACATGATATAGTAGCCCCTTTCGACTGAAGCACTCCCTAGTGGTTCATTTATACACAGATTTTGTTTTCGTTCAACTTGGTAAACATAAGAGTAGGCAATTGAGCATGCGTCTTATGTTTGTTTATGTCTTCTTTGTTAATTCAATCGATATACACTATAATATAAGATCATTAAACTATTTACAAGCAGAAATACATAACTAAAGACGTTTAAACTAGTTTCCTTCTATAGTGTGACTCAGACTTCCTTGTTTAAATGTATCCCTGCTTTTCTAAGTGTCATGAACAAATTTGGAAAACCCCATTAAAACATGTCACTTTATACTTCATATACATGTACACGTCAATAACATTTTAAACGAACGTGAGAGGGTTATGCAACATGGATTTGTTAAATTTAATGTAAAATGTTCTATTGACATTTAAATTAAAGACTTTGTCAAGATACACAAACAGATGGTACCCAGTGGGAAGAACATTACATACCGTTGTATCCGGGAGACCCACACGCCATTGACGTCTGAACGTCCCGCTCCTGTATTTGTGATAAGCCAAAATCAGCTGTAAATACAAATGTACATTGCTTAGTAGGTTTAAGCACATTGTAATAAACACAAAAACATATAATAAATTTAAGTGGCAACGCAGCTCTCTTGCTCCAAGCACTCGTCACGTACAAAGTTTGATGTGTACAAGAAGGGTGGGAAGGGAATACTTGATGGGACGGGAATATAATTGTGCATTATCATTATTGAAATATGATTCTTTGAATATGTTTACTTTCTGTGTGTTTTTCATCTTATTATCATTATTTCGTTAGGTATCGTTGTTTCCCTTGTTGCTTTGTCCATTTCAGTACACTATTGAAAATATAGATAATCTTGCAAGAGACCAAAATATATTAAATATTTCTAAGAAAGGTTTTAGGTTTAGGAATACTGAATGCAAGCAAGTTTAGATATAAGATTAAATATGATTTATACAAGGTTTAGTTCAACTATGTACACCACTGACCACAAAACTACAAAGTAATACATATCATCTTCCCAGGTAAACATAAATGGTGTGGTGAACTAATTTTATATACACTTATAATTAACAGGCGGAATATGAAGTGCTCTGTTTGCTGCTCTGTAAATAACAGAGAAGCTGGATCATCAGGAACGCCATTCAAACACTTACATTTGCAGCATTAGTAAAAAAATTGTTAATCTATATTCATAACAACAATATGCAGTACTGTACAGTTATAGAACAACACACTATTCTCTTAGTGTTGACTTCAACAAAAGTGACTTGACTTTTCATAAGTGTGTTTAAAAGAAAAAAACACAAAGGTTTTACATCTTGTAAACATGTTTTAGTTAACATAAATGTAAACTTATTATTATCCATACATCCTTACCTATCTTTAGTCGGGGAATATCCCTGTTATCTTCAAGTAGAAGATTTTCAGGCTGAAATTACAATTTAAGATTCAAAATTCAAAATTCAAAATTCACCTATGAACAGTATCTGTAGGTTTTTATAAAATTTGTTGGTGTAAATCGTTAACGTTATTCCTGTGAAAACCAATACATAGTATCGTAAAGTGCTCAGTAATGGCATGCGTTTCATGTACGTACACACATAATTCATTCTGAAATCACAAAATGAGACGGAGCTGCATAAACTACATGTTGTAGAAAGGGAAGCAACTCCAGCTACACGCATAGACTTTTTCAAAATTAACATTCAAATTTGAAAGGCTGAGTATGCAATAGAAAAAAGGTGCATTAGTCTTTTAATACGTATAAACCGGACCGTGCAAGTTCCTTATGGCGTAGGGATTAGACCGAAAGTCGAATTAAATCAGTGCCCTATATCGAAAGGGTGTGGTCCGATAAAACTATAACAAGAGGCACATTGGGCCTAAACGTCCATATGGTTGAAATAGGCCGATTAAAGTAAATATTTGGCATTTGAATACTTTTGACCACAGGGTCATGCCTTGAACAAACTGATTTCTCTAAGCTCTGAAATTAAATATATACTAAACCATTAAGCACTAGGCCTTCTAGTTTATTAAAGAAGATTTTTGAAATTTGTCAAATTTTCCCCCTTTAGGCCCCCTAAAGTGGCGCTCCCAGGGGGCCGAGCCCTTTCGTTTGAACAAGTCTGAATCACTTTCTGCCAGGGATGACTTCTTCAAAGTTTGAATGATGAAATTAGTCCAGTAGTTTTGGACAAGAATTAAGAAATGTGAATAGTTAACATATTTGCTAAAGTGTTGAACTTTGACTCCCAAACGCGTAACCTATTTTTGACCCCAAAGTCACGCCTAGAACAAACTTGGTTCTCCGTGCCTTATAGTTACTACATGTACATACGAAAACACTAAGCACTAGGCCTTCTAGATTATTATAAGATTTTTGAAGTTTTGACAAATGTTTCCCTTTTTGGCCCAAAGTGGTGCCCCCTTGGGGCCGAGCCCCTTCATTTGAACAAATCTAAATCCCCTTCTCCTACCAAGTTTGGATGCAATGGGTCCAGTGGTTTAGGAGAAGAAGTCGAAAAATGCGAAAAGTTTACGACGGACGACGGACGGGATTTGTATGAGAAAATTCCACCTTGGACCTTTGGTCCAGATGGACTAATAATAAGTGTTGTTTTGTTTGTATTACATGCATTCAACGTTTGTATATTTTACTGAAAAACAACCCCATCTTCTCCCGCTAAAAAGTTCCATGTGACATAACTTAAATAGAGATATTAAAACAAATATCCCAGTTTTAGAATCCCTGCATCAGACATTTGTTTAATATATCTCTCCCTAACATCGAACATGTATGCAATAAACTTTGTGTTACCAAAGAATTATAAACTAGCGTAGTATATAATAATTTCTCTTACCTTTAGATCTCTATGAACCACTCCATTGATGTGTAAATACTGTTAAAATAACCAATAATACTGAGTCATTAAACAACAACGTTATATCATTCAGTAACCATAACTAATATATGCTTCATTTGGAGGATATTAAGAAAGGATGTGGTAATAATTGGAAAAATTTATAGACATAAAAATACAAGTTTAAACCAGAGAGTACATTTAAAAATTCAACATTCAAAAACTATATGTAGCTACATCAAATCAAGTACTTAACATAAAACCAAGACGCTATAAAAGGACATAAGTCCATTGGCATGGGCTTATAAAAGAACGAGGGACGCACACATAAAAATACAATTATTAAACTAGAAAGGAACATCACGAGCCTCTATTCAAACAAAAAGCGAAACCAGTTGTCCCCGAAAGATGAGCGTTTCCTGCTAAAGAAGTGTCACCCGTCGTGCTGTTTCAGTGTCAATTCGGTAACCTTTCCGGTAGTATGACAAAACAATATAAGAGGCGTGTGTATAAGAGGTGTGTGTATCAGTTCCTGTAATATCATATGTGTATGTACGGTCGAAAATTAAGAATAAACAAATGCATATATATACCTAAACAGATAACGTTCTACTGGAGCTTCAACACTAGTAATTTAAGACCTATAACAAACTGAATATTTCTCATTACGGCAGTAGGCGCACCAAGACTGGTGAAAACAATATACTTCTTATAAGGCAGAAGGCGAACCAATCTAACCTCGTCATAAAAATGTATACCAACAGAAATAATGAGTAGGCGAGCAGCAACAATGATTAATATTTTAGCAAAGGCAATGTCGTAAAGGAAACAACGACAGGTCTTAACTTGCGCATCTTGCATAAAAACATATTTCACAATACGTACCAATAACCCTTCCAGTAAGTCTCTGATCACTTTTGAAGCATCTTTTTCTGAGTAATGCCCTCGACTTGTGATACTGTATAAATTTTAAAATTTATATATTAATTAAACAAATTATGATGTATTCTCAGTGATGATAGTTGTTTGCTTGATAACTATTTGTTATAGATTACAATTTCTCTAAAGTAAACTTTAAAAGGCGTATTGATTTATGCAAATATGTAACTATTACATGATGAACTTTACACATTACATTTCTGATTTGGAATATTCTACCAGAAATATAATAAATGCATTATCAGAGACCAAATATGTGTTTTACGGACTAACTTACTTAACTGCTAAAACAGATCTGCAACGTAGTTGCACCGCAGTTGTATCGCCTCAAAGAGCAAACGTTTCTCTTACCCCGGACGGAAATATGGGTACTAAATATAAAACCGATTCTCAAGTACTATATCACTGTGATCGATTCCATGTGCTATGTTTCAATGAATGTACTTCACTGATGCTACACCAGAAGCAATTTTGCTGAGGCTCCAAAGGAGAAACGGATGCACTTTTATTGTTATTTTCTGCGTGTTTACGTGTTATGTGGGTACGAGAAAAAGAATGGCATACCTGTTTCTATGCAAGACAGAGATATATCAGTCTCGGGATGGTATGTATGTTGACTCATAACTTGCTAGTTGCCTCGTCGTGAGACGTTTAACATCATATGGATCCTCGACCGAGATAATGTTATCTTGTACAGAAACAGGTACGGGTTCTATTATCCTTTCACTACCAACACGGACACGCCGCCACTACTGCACACCATTACTAGTTTAATGTATCAGTTATATTGCATCATGTGAATAAGACTATTCTTTAATATGTAGCACATACAAACAGTATGAGTCAATGTCAGTGTTGAGCTTTGATGTTGTGTTTATAATGGTGTTGGATGTATTATTATTTTATTGTTAGGCAGTCCCTCGCACCACTCCTTGCTGTACATTTTACAATTCTCACATCCAAATTTTAAAACGTTTCAATTATATTATAAAAATCCAGTTCTTGACTAGTTTATGAGCTATTGGATGAAATATGCGTAACTGTGTAATAACTAAAGTCCGACAATAAATACCCAAGCCACATTCACCAGTGTAGAGTAAGAAATTAGTATATTTTCTCCAGTTTATTTCACGTTTACAGCAATTTAAGATCTTAAAACATCATTATTTAACGACATGTGTTACATATACTTTACTGTTTTATTTTAATCACTATCACCCGCGTGTGTGGTTGAAATGTTTTCTGTGATGCAATTAATGACTTGATACCTTCGAGAAGAATGTTCCATAATAATGATCATGAGAGAGATTCATTGGACCTTACTTACCTCGTAAATAAATCGCCTCCTTTAGCAAGCTCTACGACGAGATAAATTTTTGAAGGAGTCTCGTATGTTTCCTTTAATCTGATCTATAAAAAAGTATTATAAGCTTCATAGATCGATATGGTCAAACATTGAAAATAAATCAATCAAAGACCACTTATATCCAACTCTCATTTCAACTTATGTATGTTCATTCCATTGTTTGTGTGGTTGTTGGTGTTGATGCAGTTGTAGTTGTATTTGGAACTGTTAATGAAGTGTTCTCTTTGTCTTTGTATTTTCCCATACACATTAGAGCAAATGTCGACCTGAATCATTACATGGTAAATTGTATAGCTACATTACGTGTACGTGAAAGTTTATACAACAACAAATGTGAATACAAATTTAAAAAGAAAATCGTAAGAAAGCATTCCAAATATGACGTCATCTATCTCAAACAATAATCACCTCTTATATGTTCGCATTATTGTGCTGCAATGTTTGCTGATAAATAATTCACACGAACATGCACATATAATTAGTGTTCACACTATTTAGAATGCACTTATATTCAGGTATATAAAATTAAAAAGAAAATCAACAACAACAACAACAACAACAACAACAACAACAAAATACTCACCAAATTTGGATGATTTAGTCGTAATAATAGTCCAATATCTCTCTTTTCTGTCTGCTTCTGTGTCTATATAAACAAGAAAACTTATTAAATATATTGATCCAAAGATGCGTTATATTATTGGAGTTGGGAATCTGATTATTGGGAAGTCAATAGCGTTAAATTGTGCCATTAGACATGTCAGACCGCCAGAAGGTAAATTATTGAACGTCGATAGTGAGCATGTCAAAGTTTGTTACAGGATGGAGAAAAAAACAACAACTTCAGGGCAATTCTATATGCGGCTGTTTTATTCATTTTATCACGCGTGTATCATCGTATATGTATTGATTCAGAAGAAAATCGACTCGTGCGGTAGAACGTTAGCAATATCACGTTTCAGTGACTGTTTCAACTCCTTAAATTTACATGAACTTTTTGTGGATTGTTTTGTTATCATTTGCAATTATCGCTATGTGAATGACAATTATCGCTATGTGAATGACATTATTAAAACCCTGCTAAGCGGTTGATGCTATCGCTATGTGAATGACATTATTAAAACCCTGCTAAGCGTTTGATGCTATCGATGTGTGAATGACATTATTAAAATCCTGCTAAGCGGTTGATGCTCGCAGACTTAAAATCAGTGAATAAACTAAATTGTTCAGTTCTTATGTCTGCAAAATGTATTATGATCTTGCCACTTGCACGCGTTTTCTTCTTCTTACAGTGTGGATATTAGGGTACAAGCTACAATACACAGATCGTTTCATTTATGTGAATGTCCCGTCCAGCCGAGAATGAACACCGCTTTTAATTAATTATGTAAAATAAATATATTGGACACGTGAAAACAAAAAGTCGTGTTCTATCACAAATCTTACCCTTTTGGAGATGACTTTAACTGCCCACGCCTCTCCAGTGCCATTGTACGAACATTTGTATACTACCGATGTGACGCCCCTAGAATGAAGAGTTAAATTAGGCATTGTAACACGCTAACCAAATCTGTTTGTTTTACGTGTGCATAAGACTGTCAACAGGTTCCTTTTTATTTTAATTCAAATCTGTAAGTGTAATTTGTGTTATCGGAATGGTTTTGTCTTTTATTCAAAACACTTGTTGTAGACAGTTTCGGCATTGCTATAGTTTACGTGTGAATTGTTGTTATTGTACACGTCATTTTTCAGATAACGTTTCCCCCAAAATTGTCTGTTAGTATATCAAGCTACGTTGTTTTACGTTATTAAAGTTGCTATCGTTGTCTACTAATGTGTTATAGATGCCAGTATAATATAATTTATAACTTGATTACTGTAAACTATATTAATATAGCAATTCGATTACTCTCGGTCGAGACATAACATGTACAGCAGCATAATTATGTCTTCATACCGGTAGATTGGTATCTTAATATACATCTTATCATATGTACACGATATCGTTTGAAACATGCTTCCGACAATCCACGTCTATATCTACGTCGGATTAAAGTCAACAAAATGACTCCTTCAATGTAAACATGTCAACGTAATGTTAAAATCTCACCTTCCAAGTTCTGGTCCAAACGTATAGACATCCTCAAACGACTTATCTTTTATACTGTCCGTAATCCAATATTCCCCACTACTCGGTTCGTCCAGCATCCTGGTACTGTGCTACAGACGCCTAGAAATAGAGGATCGCCAATATTTATGGTTGGCTGTGTGAGGTTAACGGTAGTCAATGTTTACCGTAACCCATAGACAGGTATCTCAAAGAAACTTCACTTACCTTTATTCAATAGAATCACGTGGTTGGCTTTACAATTAAATGTACATTCACTATTTCACCATACTAAGTAAAGGAAGCCGCACACCAGCTTTAAAAACCGAACATAAAGAAAGTGCACCCATTCGCTGAATATGTCTGTTCGGATATATATGTATATACCTATGATTGTAGAACGTACGGTGTAATTAACGTACATTTAAATGACCGATTAATGACTAGTTAACGAATGTAAAATCCAATACACATAGACGGGGGCAATAGTACGAAATAGACATCCGTAACGTTGTATAGAACGCATCTTTATTTTTATTGTACAAGTCCGTAATTGACATGCAATCAAATAATTGGCAATGTTCGCAATTAATATTACGTAAGCGATTTCTCGACAAATGATTTTCCAATCGACTTCTTTTACAGATTGTTATATGCGACTTTCATGGTAATTGACTTCTTTTACAGATTGTTATATGCGACTTTCATGGTAATTGGTTTCTTTTCCAGATTGTTATATGCGACTTTCATGGTAATTGACTTCTTTTACAGATTGTTATATGCGACTTTCATGGTAATTGGTCTCTTTTACAGATTGTTATATGCGACTTTCATGGTAATTGGTTTCTTTTCCAGATTGTTATATGCTACTTTCATGGTAATTGACTTCTTTTACAGATTGTTATATGCGACTTTCATGGTAATTGGTTTCTTTTACAGATTGTTATATGCGACTTTCATGGTAATTGGTTTCTTTTCCAGATTGTTATATGCGACTTTCATTGTAATTGGTTTCTTTTCCAGATTGTTATATGCGACTTTCATTGTAATTGGTTTATTTTATTGTCGAGATTTACATCTCTCCTTCGTGTATGAATTATTTTCACTGAATATTAAACGCCATGGGTTTTGCTGTATCCTATGCTGAACATCCTTGATGGTGAGCTATATATAGACCAGCATTTCACATATTTCAGACAAGTGTTCTCTGTACATATAAAAAGGGAAAATTGCAAAATGACAAGGGTTCGGCAGAAAATTAGTAGATAAAATGAAGAGGTAAAATAAATAAAATACAGACAAAATAAATTAACATGGCGAGTACAAAACTTAGTTTCTATTAGTCAAGTGATTTGGAATAAGTCGAAAACTTGAAGATAGACAACTGATGGGATTTATATGGACACATTCTAACATGAACTTAAAACAGGAGGAACTAGAATACGTTGTGAAACATAAGCCATTGAATGGAGCAGAATTCAAACATTTACTTGATGATCTTGACTTTTCAATTGAAGCATATGCACCAAGTATTGCAGTAGAAGAACTAGAAAAGGACGGAGCATTGAAGCATGTAAGACAGTTCACGGGTTTTTCTTGAACTTAAGATGGGGTGGAACTACAGCACAGGACAGAACAGGAAATAAGGTGAACATATATGCAATGCAAGACAGTTCACATAATCGGATTTTTCAAGTTTTGGGGCTAACAATTCCTGCACATAGAACAAAATGCTTTTTTTTTTTAAAAAGAAGTGTCAAACGTTTTCTGATCCTTCAATTTGAGCTTCAAACTTTCTTACCTGAGTGAGCTTATCAGACACATAAAACTCCCGCTTAAAATAGCATAACCTAATGTGGCAATGGACACATTCATACCTTAAGTGGGAACGTGCCAGGCTGAGATGAGGGGTTTTATGCATGGACCATATAGTTCAACACAAGGTGCGGATTTTTCCATTTTTTTTGTAGCAGGGGTGTAAAGAGAAGGACATCAAGATCTAAACAACAACAAGAGATACACTGGATCTAGATGTGCTGACCTAAAGTTCCTCTTCTTTTGTTACAGAAAATGTCTGTCTTTTTGTCCCATTTTAGTCCTAAGTGGCATTCCTTGCAGACCAACCACTATGACAATTGAACAACATTTAATCTTCTTTCTTTTAGTATGCCGACTGCCAAGTTAGGTAATATTGGTCAAGTAGATATATATGAATGTGTAAACATGTTAAAAGCTTGCTTCTTTGCCAAAACTTACTTATTTGCTTTTTTATCCCAAAATTCATAATCTTTTTAATCTTAGAGAACAGATATTACTATGTATGCCCAAATGATGCTATAAATGAAAGCATGATGCTCTAAGGCATGCAGCGTTAACAGAATCTGAATCTTGATATTCCATGGATGCCTTCTGCAAAGCTTAATAGTTACAATTAAGCAATAACTGAGGTTGTTCATATAAAATACCCTACATTTACCATTCATAAGAAGATTTTTTAAAAGTGATTGTACTTTGGTTCCTTAGATTACAATCTGACCTGCATGGGTCCCCAATGTGACTTTGGTTCCTTAGATTACAATCTGACCTGCATGGGTCCCCAATGTGACTTTGGTTCCTTAGATTACAATCTGACC
>JAUMGZ010216844.1:0-11676 GCA_032359645.1 Pododesmus macrochisma
AATATTTAAAACAATTATGTATCGATGGTTTTCTTATAGAATATAAATAGTAAATGACAGAATATTTAACTCATGATTCCAACTAGTCAATGTTAATTGAATATATTTTAAAATACTGTGCTGTCATTTTCTTTAGAATCTAGTTGTAATTTACATGATTTGTTAAGGCAGTGAAAAAGCTGCGATCATATTTTTTCATTACTTTCTAAACAACTTTTTTGTGTTCCAAAAACCTTTCTTTTTTTGAATTCGTGTAATTAGTTGTGTAATACATCTCAGAATTGCTGCTTTTCTGTCAATGAGACATAATATTAAAAATATTAAAAATATAAAAAAAAACTGTTAATCGTTTTATATTTCTTAAACAATTTGAGTGTGCAACACTTATAACCTTAAAAAGAGACGATTCTATTAGGTAAGTATAAACCATACCATTTGCAGAATGTAAAATTGTTACTGCCCTTTGTAATTTAAGTCAAATACCACAAATGGACAACAAGTACAGCAAACGGTAGAAATTGTAATTTCTTTGTATGCGTATGTTTAAACTTTTGTGAAAATCCTACGATAAAACAGATCATTAAGTGAGCAAAAATAAGATTGAATTGATAAATATTTTTGAAATAAAATGTTGATAAATGTAGATGCATGAGCTATAAAGTAGTAAGCGATAGTCCTATCAACATGCGCAAAATTAAAGTAAAACGAACACGCGCACAGAAAAATCAAATTAAACACAAATGTTAAACTAAAAACATCTCAAACTTGTTTATTTATAAATGAATAACCGAAATACTTAAATGATAAAACTAAAATATTTATAATGGCATCTTGGCGTATATATTCAATATATGTATAAATATCCATGTTAGAAAGGGCTTTTTATCTTATGTAATTTGTATAAACGATTTATATGTATAATTTCATTTTAAAACTCCACTCCACTTCTTATGACGTTAAGCCCTAATAAAACAAACAAATCTAATGAAAATTGCAGTTTCATCAAGATATTTCTACTTTTTCAAATAAAAAACTATAGTAATGAAAGAAGTGTGACATAACGAAAGTATTCTTAGTCAAACTCATAAATAAATTAATAATATTAACGTATTTAGAAAAAGACTTAAATGAAATGAAATATTTAGTCCGTTTAAAGACAAATTATTGTAACAAAATTACAAAGAAATTAACAAGAAAGTGGTAAATTAGTTATACAATGAATTGAATGATGTTAATCGATAAAGGGAGTATAGAAGTCAAACAGTTCAATGATTAACATAGAATAGAAAATGAGAGGTCTTTACCAGAAACTGGACCATATTCTCTAGTAATGTTTACCTCTTGGTGTTATTTATGACACCATTCATGATACCTTCACAAGTAACATCATCCGCATTCATTCAGTGTATTCCCACATTCTTATCTTTCGTTGTAACACCATTATGTACATCTTTATGGTACAAAGAAATTACTGTTGAGCGTTAGTTGGACTACAAAAAACTATAAGTTTGAACGCAAAAGAATCATATATTTGTTCATATACTGCAGGATCAACTTTCGAAGAGAGTGTGTGGAGGAACTATAAAATGCTTCAATATGCGCGTTATTAAAATAATTTTATGTACTATTCGTTTTTGACAAGAAATGTTCACTCTTTTCAATAACAAAACATACAATATGGAGCTTGTCTATCAGAAAGACATTTGAAAATAATCTATATTTGCAAGTGACAGCTTATTTCTAAGTGAATTATTGAAGTTAATGTCTTTTACGTTTTGATTTATGATTAACGTGCATTTTATTTAGACAAACAGTTAACCCACTAATTAGAAACATAATAACATACAGTTTACTAATTACTCTTGGTCATTGATTAAAGCAAATCTCTAATTATAAAAATAATTTATTTATACAACATGAAATATTTTTTCTACATTTCCTTAATATATATGACCATTAATTTTCTATTTTCGACCTGGTTTTTGACGAATATTGAACCAATCAAATTCTATCGTATTTAGGTGTTAGTTTTTGAAGTGATTAATACACCCAATTCACACGATTGATACATAGTTGATAAGTAATTGGAGATCATTTACTTGGCAATAACAGATACAAGTAGCTATTAATCTGATCTGTAAAATATTTTGTTGGTACGTTCGACATTAATTTCGTATTTATATAAAGAAAAAATTATTCCATTTAATATAAAACGCACATTAAATTGCATGATCAGAAATTCAAAATACAGATAAGAAATATGTTATTAACCGACATAAAATTGCTAATTAATGTATCGTGAAGGACGCTTCATTCTTAAGACGTGGTTCGTTAGTGTTACGAGTTCTGAGTTGTAGATGCAGTCACAGATAGGGATGAAGTAATAAGTAACCGACTTTTTTTAGTTTTTCTGCCAAGCCACTGGAAAACATTCTTCACATTACTCGTCAAATTGGAACTCAATGTGGGATGCAAGTCATGCAGAGTTACCTAACTTGGCACAATTATCGTAATGATCGGATTTGGCAAGAGTAGACTTGTTAACACGCACGTTTATTGGTTACAGGGCAAATTCATTAGTTATGCAATATGTGTATTAAATCAAATACTCAGTCGGTAGGACAGAATAAAATGCAATTTCCTAACCAACGCTTTGATCTCGCTACATATATCATCTGCTTCTCATGACGAACCGAACAGGCGGGCAATTTGTGATTCGCATTGGACAGAGATTGCAATCTAGAGCTGTCCCACCTTAAAATCTAGTTTTATTTATGTGCATTATCGGTAACAGCTATCTGAATAGATTTTTTCATAAGCAATAAGTGTATTACTCCGCCAGCTCATGAATATTATAATTACTTTTTACGCTTGCGCACCTCTGAACAATTCTGAAAATAATTATGCATATTTCTATTTACAAGGTGTTATATGGTGTGGTGATCTTTATTTTAATGTAGTGGGTGGCTGTTTAAACTTGTATTGTTTTTCATAATTTATTTGTCGCAAATCGATCGCCGTGGAAAACTGTAAGTTAAGATTGTTGTAAATAATATCGTCTACTTGACATAAACATAATACCAAAGTGACGTAACAATCATTTCATACCTTTGTTTTGATAAGATACTTTATACACACCAGCGAACATATCAATAAGAAAGAAATGACTTTTAAACGTTAGTTTTGACTAAGCAAATTTATGTAGATGGTTAAGTGTTGCAAGTCTTGTGCATTTTTAACATTTCATTAATTGTTGGATGTGGGTTTGTCTTTATTTAAGTTCCTACTATTTTAAACATATGGGATTCTAATTTTGTTTTGCAAAGAGATATAGATTAGTTGTTTATAAATAAATAGGTGACTAAGTCAACAAAATGTCCATTCGATCCCATGTTTTATCAATCAAACATAGCTTTTTCTTAATTTTTAACACTTCTTTTAATTGTTAAATATCTGCATAAGTAAAATTAATTTTCTTGCTTTCGATATGTTTATGTAAATTAAGCTTAATTAATTTTGTTATACATATCTACGCATTACTCAGAATTACTTAATTTGACTTTTCCTGTACACTTTATTTATCTCTATATTCATTACTTAGTATATATGATTTTATTTTTTAAATTCTTTTAGTTCAAAATAAAAAACATACACTGATTATTTTACATTCTTTTTAGATCAGAAAACTGTTGTTTTTTTAATTAATGTTCTTCAAGTCTCAAATAATCTACACTGTCTGCTGTCTACGTCCTTTTTTGTTTACTTAATGTATATTTTAAGTGTTAGCAAATCATCATTTAATGCTCTCTTAATTGATGACTTTCTTGGTCGTCAGTCCCTCCGTTGTCATTTTTCTTACCGTCAAATAATTGTTGCAATGATAACGAACCTATTTCAACAGTTCCAGAACGAAACAAAACAGAGAACGGTGTTGCGTAAAAGTAATTATATATTTTAACTCATATACATATCACTTATTCAAGACGTTTAATATGTGATCACTTTAAATGGACCTGAAACTACTAACCATCTTATAAGTTCATTTGTACAAAGTTTGATTATTAATAAACATACATTTTCATCGACTAGCCATGCTACGTTATTATGTATGTTTGTCTGTTCTCTTAAATACTTTGTACTAACAGTTTATATCAACCAGTAAAGAAAAATATAATACTTTTATATTGTATGTCTCACATGTATGAAATGTAATGTACTATGTGGTTGCAACACCCACAGTAGGTATTGTTTTAACACACACAACCTTAATATCTATATTTTATTTGATTATCAAAGTGCATCGAGTATTGTGGTCTGTTCTGTGCATCCTCAGTATATAATAATTTTTATATAAAAAAAACACACTCGTGCTCATTAAATAATGTCTTATATACATGTAAATGCCATATTTCTGTTATTAAAAAGAAGACAAAATTATCAAAGATGATGCATTTGCAAGTAGGGGGTACGACACACCAGGACGATATCTAAAAAACCCACAAGTCCATGGACATTTGCAAACAAAAGAAAAACAAGGGACGCACAGAGAAAATAACCAACAAAAATACAATTCATTACGTAAAAGGAAACATCCTAAACTTCTGTTAAAAACTACATGCGAAATTGTATCATTATTGATGACAACAAAGTGTCCATATTGTGTAGGTATATGCATATGCGTGCTTGATATAACAAGAACAACTTGCAAACTGGAATAGGCCAAAAATAAATAAAAAAACAAGAAGAAATATGTAATTTTTAAAACAGAAAAAAAGGTTTTCCTTTAAAGAGGACCTTGTCTAAATTCCTGGCCCTTGACTACGAACCAACTGTAATCTGCAGTCTTTCGTTAAGATGTGAATTCAGAATACGCAAGACCAAGTTAACAAATTACCACATTTCATGCTACAGATATTCTAGTAAGTTTATCTATCAATAATGTTTATGATTTTACTTTGGTGGCAATCGATGTAAACTAGACAGAGTATACTTTACGATCGTTTGAAAAAATACACACCGTCGGTACAGTTGAATCTGGATATGAAATTTAACGACTGTTTTTCCAAGCATTAATTCTCACTCATATCTTTAAGAGTAAGCAATTACATTTCAAAATATTAACAATAAGTTAAATATAAAGTTGTTATGGGATTTGTTTTCTTTTGAAATCATACATATCTTAAAAACTTAATCTCTTGAAATTATACACTGCAACAAATTATAAATCGTGTAAAATTGAAAATAATATTCACGAAACATCTCACTTGTTAATTCGGTTTTTTATTTGATTTTTAAAAAATGAAAGATGATAATTACAAATACTTTCAGTTATTTCTCGTCGTGGGAAGTTGACAGTAGAGACATCGTGAGTCGTATTTAAAGCTTGTAGATTTTTACACGTTTTATTATCAATTGTTTCTGTCTACGTTATAATGAATTCGATAATCTACACATGACCTTGAAGTATATTTCTATGTAGAATAACTTAACATATTGAAAATCCTACGCTAGTTACATAAGCAATGAAAGTGTTTTAGAGTACCTAAAATGATTTCATTTTTGAATGATTTGTATATAAACAGCGAAAAGTTATTGTTAAAGAATAACCTGTTATGCATTTCTAATAATGTTACTTTTATGAACCTATAACATTAATTTGTTATTTAGATGACCAAGAGCTTGATTTTCTTTAATTCACATTTTTCAAAAAATGTTATTTTGAGTTTTAGTTATACAAATGATGACAAATTTTGTCTTCAATTTCAATATTTAAAAGAATCTTCTTTATTCAATTAATGTATACTATACGTGCTAAGTCTCATTACTTCAGTAATGTGCGGTTCATGTTGATTAGGTACTAGTGTAATGTTTAAAGACATGCAATCGGGTAATCACGTTTGAAAAGCATAATTCACATATATGTAGCTGTTATATTTGTACTATGATCTATCTATTTTTCTCCTTGTGTTTCGTAATATTTGTTGGGGTATATTTGCATGTATTGTGTTATTGACTTTTGATGTCGTTTTTTGAGATCAATTCAAAGCAGATATCAGTCGTTCTTACTCCGTGTATTTGTACTTAACGTTTTACGTTGTGTGACGTTTCCTGTGTCGTCAGTCCCTTAGATTTGATTATGAGAGCTTCTCGGTTTTTTTATTTTATAGAAGTTCATTATGTTTCTTTATGTAAAGTTAATAATTGTATTTTCTTTTTTTCTGTATGCGTCCCACGTTTTCCTTTTATTTGCCCATGTCCATGGACTTGCGCCTTGAATATCGTCATGGTTTTTCGTGTGTATAACTTTATAATAATACTACTTTTATAAAATATTAGTAAATGTCGTACAAAGAAACTTTATATCATAGCTATTGATGAAAAACATGGAAAATTATAAAATAATATGGAAGGAATTTAATGCAACACTTATGTTTTTTTGTATAAATATATTCATGTTTAATATCGAATGCTATGCATATAATATGATTTATATTGATATATGTGCCGTGCATTGTGTTACGCATTCAGCATTATTGTTTGGTATTGAATATGTCTGATTTTCCAAACCATCGTTTAATGCCTTTCTTACTATACCATCAAGTAACATTATTTTAAAACTCAAATCATTAGCTGTTATCTTCTTTCTATATCGAGACAATATTTCAAAGCAACATACAATTTCGCAGTATTAGATGGACATTATACGTCTAGTATGTAAAAAGCATGTTATGTTATATGCGTGCATAGGTATGTTTCCGTTTATGTCAATAATCATAACATTAAATATACCCTATAATATATATAGCAGAAACACTATTGATGCTTATATATATTTATCATCTAATAGGAAAACGTTTAGTCAATTAGGACAGCTTTCTGATTCTTTTACACCTAATTTGCTCCCCTATTCTAACTCTTAATGTATGTCTTCTGAAATTGTTGTTATCCTTTCTTGTCTCTGCAAATCACGACTTATTCTACATTTATATTAATGCTCATAACTAATTCAATTTTATACTTTTTCTAGTAGTTTCATGTGGTTCTTTCATGTCTCTGGATAAGTCGGTCAACAGATCTTCTCAATTTAAAGTGTTTTCAAAGGGTGTAAGAAAATACCCAAAGAAGATATTTCAGAATCATCGTAATCATATTGCATATTGTCTTATATGCATTGAGTTTAAAATATATGCTCGTGGAAAAAACAGGATGAGTGGACTCAACAGAACGATAGACATTGACAAACCAACAATAGCCGCATCAAACAATTTAGCACCTGAATAAAACGATATAAATTGATGTCACAACAATACCCATAACTAGGTATCAATGCGGACCGACTTCGGACGGTCTCCCTTACTGACGTATGTTTACTGACAGTGGAGAACTAGCTGACGTATATTTATATATTGTATGTATTCTGTGTGTTCCTCTCCCTTATAGATTAATTGTAAGCATTGGCTCAGGATTTAGCTTTGCTAAAATACAGAATAATGTTTTAAATCATCGATGCCAATTATTATTTAAAAAAAAACAACATAAATCTTTCATTGACAGATCGTATTTCCCATCGTTTACTTTATTTATGATTGTTCATTTGTATTATATGATACCGTTGAGAACACCACTCGTATAATTAAATGATTTAGAATTCATTATTTCAATTGCCCGATTGTCTGGATCTAATCTAATATTTAAGCTTAAGACACACAAATTAGAAACGTGCAGTTTTAAATTTTAGTTGGATTATCTAAATGCTGGCTGGATTGTTTCCCTCGGATTTTACCTCACCTTAGCTTATTTTGTGTGATATTGCAATAACAAGAAAAAAATATAAGAGGTGAAGCAATATAAAGGAGGAGCAAAACCAATGTGGCATTCAAAGAAATGGACTGTATATATATGTAATGTCGTGACTGTCTACTCTTTTCGAATTTTTAGCATGGAAATATTTATTGTGTCAAAAAAACTAATATATCTCTGGATAGCATGCACCATGTGCCGTATTTGGCCTCTATCCTTCAATCTTCCGTGTTGAATCAGCCTATCGGGAATATAAAGCACGTGTTAACGTAACTGTATTATATCATCAAGACACTTAAGCCCAAATAGGAGTATATCATTCTCAAAACATCATTATGCCGAATGATCTTTCATAGTCGGTACTTTTCAATATAGATATTGAAGGGATTTTAAAATATCAGTTTCTTTTCATGACTTGAATTCAACGTTGATCATCGTCTTCATTCTTTTCTGTAGTAAAGCATGTTTTGTTATTCCATCTGGTTACTTTATAATCTGAATTATTTAATAGATATAATAGAAAAATAGAAAAAATAATGAAAGAGAAATACAAATGGTAAGCGTTAAAATTATATTACGAAACACATATTTAAAAATGGGAATTTCGTAAACGGAGAAGTTCAAACGGATTTTGTGCATTTATTCTTTTGACAACAGTTTGGTGAGTGATCTTTTCTTCTTCTTCTTCTTCTTCTTCTTCTTCTTCTTCTTAAAAAAACTCCAAACAAAACCAAACAAACAATTTTCCTATTTAGATTTCTTCTAAGAATACTTCAAAATACAAACATGCCAACTGAAACGTGCAATAAACATAATATCTAAAGAAGACGAGCGAAAATTCCAATTCTTTGTGTGGACAAAACGTTTCTGAAGCGTACGAAATAACCCAAAAGTTTGTTTTTATTTTTATAAATGATTAATAATGAAATCACCTTATTCTTGATTGTAAATTACTTTTCCAATGCACAGAACCTCGTTCCTAATAATTTCAGAATTGATACTGTACTTGACATTTTATGAATTCTTGCAATTATGCTCCACGGTGCAATGTACTTTATACTTAATCAATCGATTGATATTAAGTATCTCGAATATTCCGGAAGATATGTCGACTTGACCTGTATAATCACGAAAGGTTCACCCATGCTACAGCACTGAAGGGTAGAGCCACGAAGAATATAGACACATTTTAAGAGGGAAATCTTAGCTCGAGGTCTCGTCTAAAGGGGTTTTTAAAACACTTTTGTATACATGTTTAGCTTGATAAGAGAATGCAGTAGCGCCGTTGCTTTTTATCCGTGCTCTACTTCCTTAACTATTCCTACTGGTTATGTTCAGTCCCTGCTACCATTTCTCCTTTTTTCCTATAAATAGCTTTTTGTTGTTTAAAAAGGGACCAACTTCACTTCCAGAATATTTCACCGATATCGTGTGACAAACGAACAAAGGAAAAACCCAAACGATAAGACAGGAAGTGACGTTGTGACAGAAATGAGAAATGAGAGCAGCAGAATAGTTCAGAAAGAAGGATGAGACCATGCAACAGCGTTTCCGCCTTTTCTTCTATCGAGCTTTTACATTGGGATTTTTATCGTGCCGGGGGGTTAAACATCCCTGTATACGGGACCACCAGACCTGCTGATCTTTGTCTGGCCTCTACCTATCAACCTGTCTGACTTACATCTACCTACCAGAAACAAATGTTCGCAAGTGTAGTTCTCAAGGTCATCGAGGCACTCTAACTTCCCTACCAAAATAAGGTGTCAAACACAGGGAAGACCTATAAATAAGTTTCATTTTTATCATATGTTGTGATATAACATCGGAAGAAAGGAAGAGTGGCATCTGAATCGATGGGACTGGCAACCACGTCTTATTGGGTTAATTTCACTTCAATAGTATTCACCAATATCGTAAAAAACCAAAAGACCAACAGCAAAAGACAGGACAGTAAGAGGCGCGACGACAGGCATGGAAAATTAGAGTAATATAGACTGTTCAGGAAGAAGGCCGAGCCCTTGCAACGGCGTTTCCACCTATTCTATCGAACTTATCGTGGTGATCATCTTTATCGCTCCAGGGGGTTAAAAATCCCTTTACACGGAACCGCCAGCTTGTCGTCCTCTCCGAAGGACCCGCTGGCCTTTGTCTGTTTCTACCTTTCAACAACTTCCCGCAGCATAGTTCTCAAAAGTCATCAAGAAAATCAAACTCCCCGACCAAGATAAGTCGTCAAGCACAGTGCAGAGGACTGGCGACTTAAGATATCTCCAACAAGCATCAGAAGTAAGGGAGAATGCCATCTGAATAAGAGGGACCGACGACCAAGGAAAACGCCAACAAACATCAATTTGCAACAATAGCATATAAAAATCATGTCATTATATTTTTTCATATCAGTCGAGGTAATTCGTAAAATGATGACTAAATGATCAATTCCACCTTGTAGTTCACATACAACATGAGCTTTTACCATTTACCAATACAATAAAACACTTTATTCAGTCACTCATTTATGTTCGTGTTCAAAATGGAAATAGAATTATTTGAGCACCTTTGGCGTTATGTATATATATTCAATTGTTCAGATGAAATTATTTCATAAATTTAAACAAGCTTTTATACCAAGTATTTATTTCTTAGTCTGTACGTTGACAAATCTGATTAACTACAGTTTAGCGCTTACTGTTTTATTTTTGACAAAATGGCCGGTGAGTTTATGAAAAAAATAGCTGGTCAAAGGTCAAATGATTTCCACTCCCCCTTTCTCCTCCCTCTGAAGATGAAATGGTCAGTGCCTAAATCTATATTAATGATATAACGGTCAGCACGTGCCTTACACCATATAAAGTAGTAAATGCGGAAAATGAGACGATATTCAAAGCCGCAAGTCCATGGATATGAAAAACAAAAGGAAAACGTGGGACGCACACAGAAAAAAGAACCCAAATAAACAAGAATTAACTAAAATAGAAAACATCACGAACTTCTAATAAAATAATAAAAGCGCAACCAGGTGTTTGCGATTAAGTAAACGTTTCCGGCTACACTTATGTAACCATCTGCGATGCTACCGTGTCTTTACGGAATATGGCAACCCTTTCCATTGTAACATAAAAAAGTCACCATCTTGACGAAAGAGTCATTGACAAGTATAAAACCTATTAAAGAATAGGAATAGAAGCAGCAACAGTATCGTTAAAAGCAAAGCTTATTTAAGTGTTTCGCTCATAGTTAGATAATTCCAGTCAGAAAAGTTCTGATAAGGGCTGAGCCAGGTAAAATTAGTACGTCTTTCAAAAAAGTCGCTAAAACTCTAGAAAAGTTCCATTGATAGGCTTTTCTACATCCTTGCATATTGATGGCCAAATATAAAACATGCAAGAAGGTCATAATGTAGCACCGCTCCAAATTGATCTAGATGCTTACGTTTTCATCTCAATTGTTTAATTTCCATTTTTTTTTGTTATTGCTTCTTTATATTCCCGTACTTCTTTTTAATATTGTGTGTTTAATTTGTTTCAATTGGAAATGTGATGTTCATTTGTACATTCTACTAAAGAGATAGAGTATATAGTAAGGCAAAATGGCATATTAATCAGGGGTACTGACGACCACGGGAAGATGTCAACACATGGGAAAAGAGAATGTCAATTGGCTAAAAACATTGAATTGAACCGGTCAACGTTATCTTAACATCCCCTGCAGTTTGGGTCTAAAACTTTTAAAAATGTGGAAATAAAATCCAAAAAAAAAGAAATACCAAACATTTCATAAATTGATATTGCTCTTTTCGTTTAACAACACTGTCTGGTTTTGTGCTGGATGACCTTCCTAAGTCGGTCCGCATGTATTACTAGTCTTGAGGGTTGTTGT
>JAUMGZ010216855.1:0-11675 GCA_032359645.1 Pododesmus macrochisma
GTGTATGATTTTTTTTCTGATTTGTTATCAAAAGATAACAGCCAAAGCCTTTGATATGTCAAAATTTAGATATTGCCAGATTTTGACTAAATTTTGTACTCAGATGTATTTCACTACACTGACAACAACCACAGATATGTAATTTTTTTTTGATCCATTATCTAAGATGGGACATCATGTAATGGCCTCATTACAATTCACTCTCATTTAAAAAATGCTTTTAATAGGCGAGCTATGCTGTTCTCCAACAGCTCTTGTTCTAAACTGTTTCAGATAGGAACTTGAAACCTTTGGACATAGTTGGCGTATGTATGGGGAGAGAATAATACTTTCAGATTTTTTTATTACCTCTAAGGGCCTGGCCAGAAGGGTTCTGGTCATGGCCATTGGGGGTCCAATTCTTTTAAATATAGTCTAACTCTTATAGCAAACCAAATCAAACATAATCATGAGCTCTACATTTGACATGTAATTATTTTAGCACATATATGGTGATCAGGGTGGGGAGATAGGGGTTACAGGGGCATTAGGGTCAAGCCATCCATGCATGAATATGGGATGGCATGCCATCGACAACGTAGTTCTAGTTTTCTGTTAGTTTGGACCTCATTTTTGAGTTCTGGGTTGTAACACGGCCAGTTAAAGGGCAATTCTGATCGATATTGTACAAAATGCTAACATGATCGTCTATGGAAAATTATTTGCGTCTTTAATTTCTACAATAACTGTTTGTCTATAAATAGAAATATATCGGACCGCACAGAAGACACCCTTTTAATCACCACGTTTGAGACCTGCAAGAGATAAGATCTATATATACAATATATTCAATAAATATTATTAAATGATTAAAATGTGTTTTTTTTTCAAAATTAATTTAATTATTAGTAGCACATTACATCAGAGGGAGAAAACACACATGTATATATCATATACATAGATAGTCTTGCTATCTTCCAATAAATTTATTATAGCGCTGAAAGGTGGCAGTATAACTGGGTTTTACTATATGTTGTTTTCACATTTTAGTATTAAAACTTTAATATTATGATAAAAACACTTTATTTGTAACTCGAATCTCAAGAGTAGTACTGCTATCTCTTGTATTTAATTCATTCTCTTTCTTTGCAGACAATTAAATGCTTACTTATAGTACCTAATCCTGAGTCAGCACTAAATGAAGAGGCAGGAAAACTATTACTTGAACAATATGAAGATTATTCCATGCGAGCAAAGCTTTATACAGAAATCCATGCAAAACCCCCAAAGTATGTACTATTTATACACTAAGACTATATACTCAGTGTACGCGGAAGTTTCTATTCAGTCCTATGTAATTTTCAAACATGTAGGACAAAAAATGAATCTGTCTGACCGAAAAGAAAATCATTATTAAATAACAATTGGAACACAGCACATTTGGTCTGGATAAATAACAATTCATATGCATGTCGAAGGAAATTTACCTGCCATGTCAGACTGTCTAGATCTGATGTCTTTGGAATACACTGTATATTGCAGTTGTTCTTAGATTTTCAATGGGAAAATTTGGAAAGAGTTTAATTTTTTTTAAAATAATTTATAAATTTAATACCAAATGCAATCAACCCAATTGTGTTAATATTAAATATTGAATAATTACCTTGATCGTTTTCATTTTTCTTCTGTTGCAACTGTGTGTTGTTGGTGGGGAATTCCCATTCGATAGTTAATGATATTCACACGTGATTAAGACATTCTAATCACATTGGTCAGTTAAAAGAAGCCTGGTTTAAAGCTAAAAATAACCAGTTTTTTCTGGAAAATAATCTGACAGATCAAATTTGTTTCAAAATGGCGCAGTGGTTTGCCGACTCGTGTAGAACCCAGCGACATTTGGTCATCAACTGCGATATCGATGTGAATATTACTAGTTTGGATGTTATTTCAATATTCTTCAATTATTTCTTAATAAATATTTATGATTAAGTAATTGGTAAATATTTTCTAGTTAATAAACATCAGTTTACAGACACTAAAGAACTTCAACTTTCACGCAGTAACAAAAAGTCAAAATCTGCCAAAATGTCTATCCCAGTGAAAACCTCGTTTGTGCTTATTTCTGCTGATTTCGAAGATTTTTGAAGTTATTTCATCAATTATTGCTTTGGCTAGGAATAATTGTCCAACAATATGATAATTATTTATCCATTTTGTCTTGTAGAACTTCTAAAGAAATAACACTTTCACCTCAAGGAAAAGGAAGTTTGGATGGACCTTTAGCCAAAAAGCATGCAGGTGATAAGAAAATTCTGGATAAAAAGAAAAAAGAAAAAAAGAAAGTTCTGAAGAGATTATGACACAAGTTTACTCATATTTATGTCATTAATTTATATTGTTCATATTGACTTTGATCAGGATAAAATCACGGTTATCATTATCACCCTCATCTTAGAAGTTCTCCATCATTCACGTGTACAGATGGCCAGTCACAGTACAATTCTGATTTTATACTAGGGACAACGATCTGATGTAATTTATATAATGAATTTTATATGTGCCCTAAATTTTTAAACCATATTTATTATGGTTGCATATTTTTATTTATTTTGTTGGCACAACCAGGTGTTGTTTCCTTGTGATTTTACTGTATTTTTAGAAAGTGAGTATTTGTGATGAACGAATGTCGGTTTGCTATGTAAATCATGTACCATAAAATCCTAATATATGAAATAAAATGTATTATATTTATTTTCGCTTTAGCAATTTTTTTATAAAGGAAGTTGACATTGTGCAGATGAAAAAAAGTGTTAAGTTATTAAACAACTTAAATTGTTTATAAAAAAAAAAAATGATTTCTTGCACACCTTGATATACTGGTGGTAAATCTACACTTTCATATATTAAGCATAGTGATTGTTTGATGCTTATTGTTAATTGTACTTCATTAAAAAGATTAGAGAATGATGGATATTGCTTTTCCATCAACTCATCAACCAATACTGCTGTTGTAATGTATATCACTCTTGATATGAAACCTGGTGTGTATGTGAATTCCTGTAGACAATGTGTTGTAGGGTCAAGGTTACAGATATGAATCATGATGTGTATGTGAATCCCTGTAGACAATGTGTTGTAGGGTCAAGGTTACAGATATGAAACATGATGTGTATGTGACTCCCTGTAGAGAATGTGTTGTAGGGTCAAGGTTACAGATATGAATCATGGTGTGTATGTGAATCCCTGTAGACAATGTGTTGTAGGGTCAAGGTTACAGATATGAATCATGGTGTGTATGTAAATCCCTTTAGACAAAGTGTTGTAGGGTAAAAGACCCAAGGTTACAGATATGAAACATAATGTGTATGTGAATCCCTGTAGACAGTGTGTTATAGGGTCAAGGTTACAGTTTTTAAGCCTTGTTAATATCTAGATTAAAATGTAGGTAACTGACCAATATTTCCACCCTGACAATATATCACATGACAACCTTTTCCAGACCAAATCAGTGAAGATCTTCAAATTTTGACCCACAACATGCATCTTTAATAACAATGTCACAAAACAAAACTAGGTTGCAATGACATATTTCACCCTAGCAGCAGATCAAAAGAAAGCTTTGTCCAGATCAATTCCATACATAAACGTATTGACTTTAAACTAAACTCTCCCTTTCATGGATAATACTGTACCTTATATGACTAGCTCACTGCTAATTGTGCTCCTTTAGCAATGCTCGTGTTCAATTGTGGCCCAATTAATTGCCTATGGATCATGATTTGAATGAACTTTGTATTTCAGTGTGTAGGATGTACTTCATAACTTGTAATATATTAGCTTTGTTGTTTAAATTATTGTTCACAAGAAGAATTTTGAAAATGTCTAAAAAGGGAAATTTGATTAATTTTTTTTATCAAACTCAAAGTTCTCATAAATGCAATATTTAATTCAAGGACAAGTTTATGAGAATGTTTCTTCAAATTTCCATTTTTGGAACCGTAGTGGCAACTACTGATTGTGCCCTTTTATATGAACAGTTGATCTGAAATTCCTTTCCTCATATATGCTTTCTACACATTTTTGTTGAAATTGGTCCAGTGGTTTTGGAGTACATGTAGTAGAAAAGGTTGATAGGTTAACATACTACACCAATAGTACTGAACATTGACTCCAAAACAGGTAACCTATGTTTGACCCCTGGTTCATGTTATGAACAAAGTTGTTAAACTTTAGGTCCTCAAGTTAATTACAAAGATTTGTGAAATTTCGTCATTTTGCAACCCCCTGGAAGTTGAGCCCCATCATTTGAACAAATCTGAATTGGCCCATTATCTGCTATACTGACCACACAACACTTGAGCTATCTATTACCTCAAGGGTCACAGAAAACATGGCTCTCCATGCTTAGATACTACTACACACAAAGGCATTTAGCTCTAGACATTCTTATTTAAAGAAAGAAAATATTGCAGGGGGCAATAGCTCTCCCTTATTAGCCCCATTATTTGAACAAATCAGTCCCCTCTTCCTAGAGAGGTTTCCTACTAGGTTTTGTTGAAATTGATCAATTGGTTTTGGAGAAGTTGAAAATGTGAGATTTACAACATGCATGATTTGTATGAGAAAAGTCTGCTCTTAACCTTTGGTCAAAATGGACTAGAAATTGAAACCCCAATTCCCCTAGTTGTTTGTGAGAAAGGGACATCATAAAAATTTATAATACTGTAAAATGCTTATATTTTAGCTGGGGTTTAATATTCGCTATATTTGTGATGGTTCAATAATGTGCGATTTCAAAACACCAGTAAAATATAACAACTGTTGACCGGTGTAGCAGTCTAGTGGCATGACCCGAAGTCACAGACAAGCGTAACAAATATCTATTGATAGGCTAGAAAAAAGTCTGTTGTTTAAACAATCGATACAAAACAAGAAAATGCAATAGTAATACTGCTTTGTAACGTAATGTAATTTATGTACATTGGTAATACACGGATGCTTAAATACCAGCAAGATTGAAAGATAAACGTGACTTTATCTCCTTTCTGCTTTGTTTCAACCATATAGTTAATAAAGGCATGTTTTATTGTGTGAAACCAAACGAGTAATGAATGATACCTATGGTCTCAAACCTAGACAAAAACAACACTGAAAATAGTTTAAAACACATCATCACACAGTTACCTGTGCCTGTTATAATGAAGTATTAATACCATGAGGACATAACAAGATAAGAACATCAATTACCCAGATCAAACCTGGTTACCTTGCCACTGCTGGCTAGTTATAGTACTAAAGTAACTAGTGCACCGCAAAAACTATACCT
This sequence comes from Pododesmus macrochisma, assembly GCA_032359645.1. Classification (NCBI taxonomy): domain Eukaryota; kingdom Metazoa; phylum Mollusca; class Bivalvia; order Pectinida; family Anomiidae; genus Pododesmus; species Pododesmus macrochisma. The sequence goes on from JAUMGZ010216855.1 coordinate 5,306, forward strand.
CTGAAAATAGTGTATAGCGAATTCATAGCCCCACAAAATAGTTACAACACTGAGACGGAAAAAGTTTGGCCCTGCGAAATTAAAAGCAATTTACAATACAAAATATAACAATAGGCTCATGGGGCCTTAACAGTCACCCGAATTGTCAAAGTCTATTAAATAAACATAATAAACAAAGGGCAATAACTCTGCAAATCAGGATCTGCAATATTAGATTTCTGAAATTTTGTGACATTCTCCACATTTTGGCCCATTAGAAGTGCCTCCTAAAAGCCAATCCCCATCATCTTAACAAAATATGAAACACTTCCTTTAGGTTGCTTCCTACCATGTCCAGTGTCTGATGAAGTCAAAAATTTGATAAGTTAACGATGGACAGGATTTTGTCTACTGGTATTACATCAGATATAGTTTTAAAATTTCTGATTGCCTCATCACAGTCATAGAAGATTGACCAACATAACCCCTAGACGAGAGTTGCCCAAGCCTTAATAACATGACATAAAATACAGATTCTGATTTTCTCAGATTGCCCAGATGCATTGGTGAAGATTAATAATGCCATCTCCTTTTTCTTGGCAGTATTAAAAATATTGATGGACATAAGTAATCATGATATTCGTTATACAATACCCAATGCCAAAATGGTTTAATATAAGACTCAAGGAAGAGAAAATATATATTTCCAAATTATTTTATTTCAAAGAATCATTTTACTATACACAAAGCCTCACTTAAATAATATTATGTATCAGCTTACCTTTTGGACGACACAAATTTCACAACATTCTTATTTACATTTTGAACTACTCACAAAATAGCTTGCTCTTAATCAAAATTTACATACACACACACAAATAAAAACAACTTTCAACCTTAAAGCACAGAACTAATGTATTTAAGGTTAAGAACTCAGACAATAAGTGATTGCAAAAACTTTGAACATTTTGAACTGCAATATTTGTCAAAAAATGGTTAAACTTGTACATATACATTAAAATGAACTTGGTAAAAATGTTGTACAATGAATAATGTTGACAATTTGATTTCTAAAACTAAAGAAAAACAACTTAATATTAAAAAATAAACAAATTAAATACAGCATATACAGTACCAGTATACAAATGATAGGATATATGTCTGACTTTTTCATACATCACTATAAATCATAACACATGAACTGTACCTTACATGCTATCTAACAAATCAAACGTCTCCTTACTTACACATTACAGGAAATGAACCAAGTGACATAAATTTCATCTTGAAATGTTACTTTCACTTTACTGAGATTTCAGTTTATGCGATTTCTTGATTCATATTTAAAGGAATAGTACACATTAATCATACACTTAAGTTATGATCTTCAAATATAATTTACTTTTTTAGTAACTTTCAACGTTTCCCATATATAGTTTAAAACAGCAATATGCTTTTCTTACAAGTGAAAAGTGTCAAATGCAACAATTTCTCTTCTATACAGATATCTTACAAGATGCGTGTTATTACAATAAATATTTTCAAAATATACTGGTAAATATTGAACAATAAAATTAGAACTTGTTAATCCATTTGTACTGCTGAAGGTTACTAATGAATTAAAAGGATAAAGTCTCTAATCAAAGTGACTTGTGGTACTCTTGATGCATGAAGTCTCTTATTTATTTGACTTATGTTGTTCTTTCAACCAGCATGTGAAATGATATTCAATTGATGATGAACATTTATATGAGTCAAATCATCTTGAAGAACTTGAACTTGATCGACTGTATCTCCTGCGTCTTGCTGGTGACCTTGACCTAGATCTACGTCTTGGTGGTGATCTTCGTCTCGGAGGGGGTGTTCTATAATGAAATATATTCTATTATTAGATACAACTTCTACAAGGTTTTGTTATCACAATCTATATTGTGCAATCAGATTCACAGTAGATACAAATTCTACAAGGTTTTGTTATCACAATCTATATTGTGCAATCAGATTTTTCTGCAGATACAACTTCTACAAGGTTTTGCTACTGCAATCTATACTGTGCAATCAGATTTCCTGATTATTAAAATACAACATCCATCTGGATGAAACATTGCTTAATTTACATTTGGTATTTGACCCCCATAATGCATACACTATTTTAGAGTTGAACTAAATTGATTATCCATTGGTTAATAAAGAAGTCAAAAACATAAAAAGTTAAAGACATAGGATTGACGAGTTTCGGGTCGAAATCACACTGTGCGGTTGATCCATAATTTATTTATTATATGTCAATAAAACACAGAAAACAACGTTTAAATGTCTGTATTTATGTTTCACAAATTTCTGCACTTTTATCTGCATGTTGACTTATTGTCAGTTAACAAAAATCGATTCAAAGCCAGCGCATATTAATACAACCCTGGATTAACCAAAGAATGCACAGGCGCATTGTAGACAAACATGTTGTTAGGTGAACATATCGTAATGGCATATTCTACACATTGTTTTAAATTCGGAACTACCTGTGATTGATACTCCACTTCTTGGTACAGAACTTCTATTTATAAATATTGCTAAAATTTACTTATTGAAGAATAAAAATCACAAGATTCACCTGTAATTCATATGATTTAGATTGCTATTTGTAGAATTGTTTAACTAATGATCATTAAACCAAGAAGTGTTCCATAAGTAATTCACAAATGAAATAACCTTTGGTGACACAGTGTTGACTGTCAACAGGTCTCATTGCTTTTGAAATGTCCATTTAAACTTTCTATTGAGAAGCCTTAAGTAAGGTTATTTTGACTACAAAATGTACACGTGAACACCCAAAAAGTAGGTTGTGTTTTATTGTTTGTTTGTTTATTCATGTGTCAAATTTACTCTTTGGTCTAATAGGTCATCACGCGTGGTTCTCAGATAGCATATATGCATAATTAATGAGCCTGATGTAAATAGAGAACAAAAAATGATTGACTATATTTTGTTAATTAACTAGAAAATGAGAAAAGGTGAGATAGTACATTTTTACATCATACCTTTTGAATCACAGCAAGTCTGCAGTTTTTCAGAATTTTTGCCAAAATTTTAAACAAAACTCCTTGATCCTATGTGTTTAACATATATTTAAATATATATACCAGTTTAACTTTGACCCTAAAACATGTACATAATTTATTTTTGTCTCAAGGCTTTTACCTTACGAAACTTGGTTCCCCATGCCTTAAAGTTACTTTTCATGCACGCATTAATTTCTAGGCCTTCTAGTTCATTAGGAAAGGATTAAGAAAACCTTCCTATAACTTTTCATTTTCACAGAAAGGTTTCTGACATGGTCATGACTACATTATGTAATTTTTTTGTACTATTTATACCCCCGCAACGAAGTTAGGGGGGGGGGGTATACTGGAATCACTCTGTCTATCTGTCTGGATGTCTGGATGTCTGTCTGTCTGTCGTCCGCAGTAACTTGTCCGGAAAACTCCTCCTTAACTAACAGGTGGATTTCATTGAAACTTTGCAAGGATGATCGGCATCTTAAGTAATTGTGCACCGGTATTTTAATTTGGGATTTCGAGCTTTTTTAATGGAGTTTTGTCCCTTTGTGAAATACTTGTCCGCGGTACTCCTCCTTAACTAACGGTTGGATTTCATTGAAACTTTGCATGAATGATGTGTATCTAATATAGTTGTGCACCGGCATTTTAATTTGGGATTTAGACCCTTTTTGATGAAGTAATGCCCCTTTGTGCAAAATGGTTGTCCGTACAACTCATGTGCACCCACATCAAAATTTTGTTGAAGTATAACTCTCAAAGATACATAACTTGGCGGAAGCGGGGGTATTAGTCAGCCATCCTGGCGACAGCTCTAGTTCAGTATGTTTAGTGATCGTCTAAATATATGACCAAACAACTGTAGTAACATAGTAATTTTATCCTAACAATGTTCAGTTTGAAGCATATAATTGGGTTTCAAGTACTCAAAGAGCCAGATTTTATAAGTCCAACATTGGATCAGTTTGTTATGTTTTATTTTGGCATATCCAATAAAACGTTTAGGAGCAGGGGGTTAAAGTCAGGGTCTGCATATCACCCTTAACAGACATATGTTGTTGGCCTTATGGCGACGAACGAGTAATGTTGACAGTAAGGAGGAGTGCTCTAACTATATGTTGGTCTTGTTGTTACCATCACTGATACGTAAACAACACGTTGGCTGGAGTATGATGTTGACTAAAGACCCGTTCAGACGGTAAACCTTGATTTACATTACCTGGTTTATAAACCAAATCACACCGTGTGAAAGTCTCTACTACTCTGTTACATAAACCATATTGAGTTGCTTGAACCACTTTTTATTTTAAATAGAACATGTTCTATTCGGTAAACCTTGATTTATAAAACCTTAGTCAGTTTTTTCTCCTTTGATCTTTTGTCACAATATCGGTGAAAGATTCTGGACGTGACTGACGTTAAGCCCAAATTTAACAATTAAACTTAGTCAGTTTGACCAATCAGAGCTATGCTGACGGGATCTTGTGTTTCTGGTAGTGTCGCCCAAGTCAGACAGGTTGAAGGGTAGGAGGCCAGACAAAGATTTGCGCGCGTCCTTCGGAGATGACGCTAAGCTTGGGTTTATGACACAAAAGTTGTTTAAATCACGATTTACCGTGTGAACAGGCTAAACATGTGCAAGTATGATTTACACATATTTTATTGTCATACATGAACAGGATGCATGTGATATGCAAACTAAATTGAACTTGGGGACATACATTCAATTTTCGAGCTGCCGATGCAGGAAAAAATACATATAAGTTGATAAGTTTGATAGCGAGAAGCAGACGACTCTCAGTTATGATTTAAGGTATTGACAACACGTAAAGCATCAAACATTTGGATATGAGCGAAAATTGTCTAAACAATTCTGCAAACAAATTTTATGGAGCCATTGAAAGTGACAATGAATTTGTATTTTCTAAATGTTAAGAAATAAATTGGTAACTTTAGAATAATAAAAATCGTGTCATCGAAAGTGAGGAATTGTCGAGAAAAATCATATTACTTTAAAACAAAAATCCATATTGCCGACTGAACATGATAACATAGCTATCTCTAATATTCTATTACCTGGCCTTAAATTGGTAGCAAAATTTGAAAACTTTATTCTGACTATATTTACAAAGATGTAACATGCTTAGATTCTGGACATGACGTTAAGCCCTAATTAAACAAACAAACAAACATCCTATGAGACTGCCCGTCTTATACCGGAGTATCTGAGTTTTATTACATGTATATTGTCTTGTTTTCTGGTTTTGACACTTAGAATATCGACATGTGTTCGTGATTTACTACATATGACCATTGCATGTCTAAATGGTCTGTACGTCGCCAATACAATCTTCTCCAAGGAGATAGCCTAACAAAACCATCATGTCACGGGAAGACTCTGATAATGACTTATATACCAATCTATTGTCTCCAATATGCCATTCAATTGAATTCTGTAATAACGACAATATACAATTACCTAGTATATAGAACTTTACACGTGTATTGTCGTCAATGTGAGAGTTGTCGGTCGTATTGTAATGTGTGGTGATATCGCTAGTCCTAATTAGATGATTGTGACGCTTAGCTGGCGGTCCCGTGTACGGGGATTTTTAACCCGCTGGCACGATAAAGATCCCCATGTAAAGTTCAATAGAACAGTAGGTGGAAACGCCGTTGCGTGGGCTCATACTTCTTTCTGAACTATCTCTATTCTTTTCGTTTCCCGTTCTTGTCGCCGCTTCTCTTCCAGTCCTAATTGTTAACCCCCTGGCACGATAAAGATCCCCATGTAAAGTTCGATCAGAGTAGGCGGAAACGCCGTTGCATGGGCTCAACCTTCTTTCTGAACTATCTCTATTCCTTTCGTTCCCCGTTCCTATCACCACTTCTCTTCCTGTCGTATCTTTTGGTTTTTCTCCTTTGGTCTTTTGTCACAATATCGGTGAAATAATCTATTCGTGACGTTAAACCCTAATAAAACAAACAAACATCTTCCAGTCCTATCTTTTGGTTTTGCTCCTTTGATCTTTTGTCACAATATCGATGAAAAATTCGGGACGTGACGTTAAACCCTAATTAATCAAACAAACAAACAAACTTAGATGATTGAAGCAGGAAACGCTTACCATATCGCGATAACCTGGTTTCGCTTCTAGTTTTTTAATAGAAGTTCGTGATGTTTCCATTTTTATACGCCCGTCGAAAGACGGATCGTATTATGTTATCACGTATGCGGGCGGGCGGGCGCGCATTGTTCGCTCAATATCTTGAGTAAATTTTGACAGATCAACTTCAAACTTCACAAATTTGTTTATGGCTATAAAATCTCGGAC
>JAUMGZ010216866.1:0-11675 GCA_032359645.1 Pododesmus macrochisma
TTATAAGTTTATATTTGATAGAAACATACTCTTTATTTTCAAAGATATGAAAATATGATGACAAACAGCAACAACGTGCTATTTTGATTTTGATTTGTGTTCTTTATTAACATCGAGATTTTCACACACACACACACACACACACACACACACACACACACACACACATCGATGTAGATCTACTATTTTTAATTTCTTTATTATTGCGTCAATGTATACCAATTAATAAATAAAGGAAAGTTCAACCTCATCGAACAGTAAGTGTTTTTTGGTGTTATTGTTAGAGTTTTTGTACATCATAACGATCGTGATCCCCCTCCCCTTTGGCTCTGTAGCTTTGACTTATCACAGTCTTGTCAATTCTAAATCCATTTTCTCTGTAGCGTCCATTAATGATGGCAGCTTCGAAGCAAGATCTGTAGTTTAGGACGGAGATGTCTCACACACAGTATTGGCTATTTTCTCTTAGAAATATCATATTTTCATGGCATGTTTCAGATTGTATTTTTGTATATTTGAACATACACAAACATCTGTATCGTAAAGACAGAGTACGAGTGAGTCTATTGACGTTTACTTTCAAAAGATCTTGTTTGCATTTCGAATTGGATTTCACAAAATTGTCATTGTTATGTAAACCTTAAAAGCATTTAAAATTGGAATTACAGTTTGAAGGAAACAGTAATTCCAGTTTAAATGTACGAACCTAGTTGTCAATAAAGTGTTTTAACCATGTCAGATATAAAATCTATAGCTTCACGTAATTTAAGAATATCACAAATAATCATGTTCAAGTTGATAAACAACGATATTACATCACGTAATTTTAAATATCTAAACATTTCTTCCACTATTATTGATGAATACTAAGGCACAGTTTAAATCCCTTTGTGATTTTACTTATGTAAATATTATTCCATATATTTCATCTTCATATGCGTAACATTTTGTCAATATATCGAAAAATACGGGTAAATTGCAGCAATGAAACTGTAAATGAAATCAATATTTTTGACATAGTATGTCATACTTCAACCTACACTTAAAAGCAAGGCTGTACTCTGATACTCTTGATATTATATGTTTAAAAGGAAAATATAAGAACAATTTAAAAAACAAAAATTATGTGCTTTAATATAGCTGCTTAAAAAGTGATTAAAGATCGTTTTAATATTGATATGAATTATTGCATTCGTGTTACTTTGATACATTGTGTTATCTTTATTTTGACTCGGAAGCATCAACATATGAGGGAACGTTGCCTAAGAATAAAATACTTTTGCTGCTTCGAATTTACCTTAATGATATGTTTGAATGTTCAACCAGATTAGTTCTTAGCTACGCATGTACTGACGTATCCATACAACAAACGGTAATGAAAAATACGTACTTATTCTTTAACAGGTTAATATTTTATCGATTTGTCAACAGAAACAAATTTGCAAAGGAACATACATATCGGAGTTCTTAAAAGCGTGTTCCGCCATTCTTGATTCAGAAATATTTTCTAACAATAGTCAGTAATTATGGAAAACACGAGCTTCTCACAGTTCTTTCAGCATCCTCTGTAAGGAATTGGAAGTCAATTTTGGATGATGCTTACGACCATCAATTTCGAGAGACAAACAACGATAATCTTAAGACTATAGTTGCTTTTGCGTGCAATAAATTATACCTGATAAACTGACAAACAGTCAAATAAGATTAAAACATTTATGAAGATACAATTTATTAACAAAGGTATTGATCTCCTGAATATATCTAACATATTTAAAGATTATAAAGTTACTTCTAAAATTCCAGAATATTTCAAACTTTTAGTACCACCTTTACTTTGTGATAGGTACAAAAACCTTCAAGAAATATTTTCTTTAATTACACCAAGTTACTGGCGATCAAGATTTACTGAATAACATTCCCGATTCTTGTGACTGTACTGACTCTAAATATTTATATAAACCCGTAAGTCATAGATTAACCGGTGTCTTATCTTTTATTACGCACTTTAAACTCCGAAAACTCGTTAACAAAGGCCCACAATATAGGTTACCATCTAAAGTGGACATGAACTGATCGAAACATACATTAAACAAATGGTTCAACCGGGGAGGCGCATTATAACATGCACTGAGAGAGTGGAACTAAGCGTTCTTTGACATTTTGGACACACATTAAAATGTTTATATCCAACCCCATCTGGTCCATGTACCTAATGTGTATAAGGTTAATCATAATTAACGGAAGTTAGAGAAATATCACAAACAATATGTCTTAGCATCTGCTGATAAAGCAGCTGATAATATAATATTTGTTTGAAAACTATATTATATCCAAACACTTATGAAGGAGTTAACTACTACAAAAGCGTATGTGTCCACCAAATTCAAGTGTTAAGATGTGATAACTAAGCATATTGATGGCAATAATACTTTCCATATAAATTTTACGAAACACGATGTTACTACTATGTACTGGCTCCCCAAATTGCATAAAACTCATTATACATCCCGTTTTTTTGCAAACTCTAGTTATTGTACGAGTATTTCTAAGCACCTCACTTCTGATCTAACGCCTCTTAAGGGTCATGTTGTTAAGTAATGTAACTATGTTTTTGCTAATAGCGGGGTCAGTTATTGTTGGTCTATCGAACATTCCGGCGCTATACTTGATAAACTTCATTTAATGAACTATAAAGTCAAGGAAATAAGCACGTTTGACGTTTCTACATCGTATACTTAATTGCCACATGATATTATCAAGGACAAGTTACAAACACTGATTAGATGGGCCTTTGAAAGAGGGGCGAAGCATATTTAGCTACGAATACTCTCGTTAACCATAGTTTAGCCACTCTTATCCGACGCAAATTGATTGGATATGCCCAAAAGATACAGCACTTGAATTAAAGTAAAAGCCAGGTGCTCACGATACGGCGAGCGTTTCCTGCTGCTGTCTATGAAAACTAAAATGAGGAAATTGTAACACAATTTTACTGCTTTCGGACATTATTAACCACGTAGTTCACGACCTGATCGCGGGTTAAAGAAAATTATGAAGTAAGAAGGATAATCTACCTACTCGACTTTGTATTTTGATCTGATTGAACTTTTGGATATAATGGTCTTTTTCTACTTAGACCGTTGATGCCACAAATTACACATCTTGTTATGGACGGACAAAATGTGTGAGATGAGCAACAAGCTCTTAATTAATATCATTTGACATGAAATTAATTGTTGCAAATCTATCAACATTTCACTCTTTTAACCTTTTAGATTGGGATATAATAAAACTCACGTGATCGATTCCGTTATTTTCTGTTGCCGTGTTCATCATATACCAATATATATATGAAGATCAGCACGACTTCAATAGTCTAACTAATTGGCCGTGCTGAAATAAACTGTGTATCTCTGCTACCTTAAACTGTCATTTCTCGTTTGACATATGCAGCGGCTGACATTGATTTCTCAGACAACGTCAACTCTATTTTTTGATGGTTCAAATTGTGGAAATATTAATCACAATAGATAGTACCACACGGAAAGCAGGATTCTATGATTAAGGATTTATTGAACAATGGACATTACAACCTATTTTAACAAAAACAATTTCCAGGTAGTATAATTATTGAATAGAACTTTTTGAATTACAAAGAACAAACCATTTTTTGCACAAGATGCATCTCCAGTATGTATTTCTAATTATAACAATAGCTTGTTTTAAATTATATTTTTGCACATTAATAGGATCAGACTTTCATCGAATTCGAGGGTATCGTATTCTAGGATCATATAGTACCCTTCGAAATATCCGCACTGCCATGGGTTGTTGTGTGTCATGTTCAAGTGAAGAACAGTGTATTTCAGTGAATTATAGCAACATAACGGGAGATTGTGAGTCTACGTACAGTTCACCTTACACACTAGGTGTACAGATTGAGAACAATGCTCTTTGGGATATACATTTCAAACATACAGGTTAGTACAAACACAAATACTTTCTTTATATCCCCCTTACTTTTCTTTCTCGTTCCTGTCGTCGCTTCTCGTCCTGTTCTATATTTTGTTTTTCTACTTCGGTAATTTGTCAAGATATCGTTGACATACTCTTAATGTTACGTTTAGCCCTCATTGAACAAGCTAGTTGAACCAAAATAAATAATCTTCAAATATTACTCATAATCCCGAAACCAGGCACATGCGTACGTATACGGAGCCGTATAATTGTTCTTGGAGATTAGTAATTTCTATTTTTTCATAGAGAGGAGGCCTCATTCAAAACTCGTCGTTGCTAGAATAACAAATTTATATTGCTTTACTTCTGCTACATACTAGGAGTAAGAATTAGCTTAAATATATTTCAAATTAATATCTAGATATTTCAAATAAAAAGTTTGTCCATACTAGAACTTAGAATTAGCTTAAATATATTTCAAATTAATGAATAGATATTTCAAAAACAAGTTGTCCGTTAGATTGTTTTCAAGATAAAATGCCATTTGTTTCTTGATGTGTGCAACAATATCTTGCCGTAACCGAACAAACATATTGGATGTTGATGAAGGCGGCGTTTCTATCCGCAATCGTTAAAATCTTGTATTTGATTACTTTTTGTAACGCATTTCTGAATTAAATGTTTACTATATCTTAAAACTTGTATATTACTTCAAGCCCTCTCAACATCATATAACCATTTCTACCAACATTAATGTTAATATTTGATCTGTCGACTTAAGTGTTAATATATTTTTAACCCTGTCGACATAATTACTGTACAAAAAGCAGTGTCTAAATAAAATATATTTTAATTTACAAAAAGTATTAAAATCATTATCATATTAAAATTATTTTCAGTCGGTCCTGTCAATTGAAATGTTATGTCAATAAAATGCAATCATTTTAAAATTTCATCAGATGCCAGTTGGACATTACTTTTTCGCCTTGGAACGGGGACGAACTTAAGCCCGTACAATTTGTGGACAGGTATTGCCAAAGTTTCACCTAGCCATAGCGACGGCTGTAAACTGTTGAGTAGCAGTGCTGTGTGTACGTCAGCCTACAGAAGTAACTTTATCGACATTTGGACCAAACTAGAAATTAAACAGGTATACCTCTACATCATGAATAATTTCTCAAACAAAGCAGTCTGTTATAATACCTTGAATTTAAAGTTATTTGATATTTTGTATATAGCTTATGAGTTAATTTCTTTCTTATGATAAAGGCAAATTATATATTAATACATGTGTATATCCCATGTTGGGTTGTTGCGGTGGTCGTGTGGTTGAACGTGTCAATCGTTGCCATGCTATGCGACGTTGGACGAAGGCTTTGTGAGTTCGATCCCGGCTCGGTACCGGAATTTGACTTTAGTATCTGATTTACTTTGTTTCTTTGTGAATGTTTAGAAGTAGCTGTGCCCTCTATTTACAATAGTTGAACTTTCAACGACGTTTTTATGCTCCCCGGAAAATTCGGGGGAGCATATAGTCGTCACTTTGTCCAACCGTCCGTCCGTCCATCCGTCCGTCTGTCCCGTCCGTCTACCCTTTGTCCGGAGCATAACTTTTAAAATACGTAAAATATTTTTATGACATTTGGTACAAATAATAATCACTATGAGACTGTGTGCAGTACGCAAAAACCACAACTCTTGGTCCCGGAACATAATTTTTAATATATTTTAAATATTATTATAACATTTGGTACAAATGGTAAGAACTATCAGACGGTGTGCAGTGTACAAGAACCACGACTTTTCATCAACCATACGCAGAATTATCTCCCCTTTAAAAGAAAAAAATGTTCATTTTGTCACACATGCTTGTCGGAGCATAACTTCTAAAATATTTAAAATATTTTTATGACCATTTTGTACAAATGATGATAACTATAGGAAGGTGTGCAGTGCATACGAACCACAACTCTTGGTCATATATACCCAGAGTTGTTTGCCCTATAACAGAAGATCTTTCTAATTCTTTCACATATGCATGTTCGGAGCATAACTTTTAAAATATTTAAAATATTTTTAGGACATTTGGTAACAATGATGAGCACTATGAGAAGGTGTACAATGCACAAGAACCACAACTATTGGTCTACTATGCCCATAATCATTTCCCCTTTAAAAGAAAACTTCTGCTTGTCGATTAAATGATTTAAATTTGATTTAATAAAACTTGATAAACATGTATATGATATGTGGGTGACATATAGTGTGAAAGAACCACAACTCTTGCTATGTTACAAGCTGAGTTAATGCCCTTTTTCTTTTTCTGCCATGAATTTAATTGTCTACCTAGGGGATTTTACTAACCCCAAAAACACAAGGGCAGGTGTTTCTAAATTAACCATTGCCATATTAACCTGGTTGTACAGGTAGCCTCTAACTGATAGAAAGATTTACCTGTATTGACAAAAAATAACTTCTATGTCAAGCATATTTTGGGGAGCATCCATCACTCCCAGTGAGTTACTTGTTATTGTATTAACACAACCGGAACTCACAGCCGTATATACTATGACCCGTAAGTTTATAAACGCTACTTGTGTAACATTTTTAGGGTGTTGCGGTTGTTATGTTGTTAAACGTGCGGGTCATTGCTATGCTAGGCGACGTTGGACTAAGGCATTGTGAGTTCGATCCCGGTTCTGTGCCGGATTTGACTTTAATATATATTATATATATATATGTATATAATATGGTAGAGAGAATTTTAGATCAAACAGTGTTATAAAATGTACATTAGCATATAGTGCTTTCATATATTAAGTTTTCATCAGGTGTATACAATACAACAAAAAACAGTTAACAGACGACACAAAAAGACATATATACAGTGTCTCCGATGAGATAGGGAAAACGAAATTATCAATGATATGAAGTGTTATAATCTCAAGCGACACAACAGATCGATAATAAAGGTTGTTGGCGAATGAGACATAAAATAACAATACATAAAATGTTACAAAACTTTAAAACAAAAGTATCACAAACTTTGTGGTCGGAAGTGACGTCACGAAATATTTTGGATGGCAAGACAAAATTGATGACAGCATTTCGAGTGATCACTACAGAAAGTCCCAATATTCGACAATTGCCATTCTAACAAATGAAGCTAAGACCAGATATTCAACTAAGCCTTTGTACGATTTTGGTACCAAAAGTTTGCCTAATCAATAACCGTTGACCGAGAAATGGACTACTGACCCGAACATCTCGCCGGATCTCACATTTGAGGACATCTTCCTGTACTTGATAGATTCCCCATCTCTCTTCACCAGAGAGTCTATGAAGGCATACAAGTCGTTAGAGAAATACAGGTTAGTACCGAAATATTAATTATTTTATGAATTTCCTCATCACCCAGTTTTATTCTCGCGGAAAAGTACGGATTTTCCACACCTGTATTTGTAATACACATCATTTACAGGTGACGCGTTATTTACACCACGAAACCACGAGATTTCCTTATATGGACATACTACTGTTATCAATGGATTGTTTGTTTGTTTAATTAGGGCTTAACGTCCCTTCCAGAATATTTCACCGATATCGTGACGCAAGACCAAAGGAGAAAAACCAAAAGATATGACAGTAAGAGAAGCGGCGACAGGAAGGGAAAATGATAACAGTAATTTTTAAGAGCAATAAAGTATCAAAATCAACTTGCCCATTGAAAAATTAAGATTTCAATTAAAATAAAATAACAAGAATATTATTTATGTGAATGATACCAATTGTGTGGGCGTGATGTATTATTTACATGTCATGTATTATTATTATTTTCAAATGAAGATTATTATTAACACAACGATTAATGGCATCTGGTAATATCAATTTACCCTTCTGTACAGCTTAGACGGCACTATAAATTCGCAATCAGTGCGCACTGTTACAAGCAGAGACCCTCTCCATATGACCTAAACACCAGCTAAAGGGACGTTAAACCCTGATGAAACAAACAAACAAACAAACAAACAAACTGTTGTACATTGTTTTTTATATATATGGCAAATTCAATTCAATACAGATAAAAAAGCTACTGTATGTTATGTGTTTGTCATTCCAGCAACAGTAACAGAGATGAATGACCAAATTAAAGGCAGACGCAAAAAAAACCCAGACAAACAAAAAACAATAAACTTCTCCTTAATAGTTAACATATCTAAATTAATTATGGAATAGATACACATTATCTTTGTATTTATACAATGTTTTTTTCTTCTGTTTTTCCAGGTTTTTTGTTCTACTAGGGCACCAAAGAAAAGAGTGAAGAAGAGATGAGAGGATGTGACTGTTTTGTTGTTGTCTAATTTAAGGGTGGATGTTTAAAGTAAGAAATGTAAGAATTTGAGATTGATAAACATTGAATGATACATTGAGAAATCATTTTGATATACAATTGTACATGTAAATGAGAATAGTAAGAGTGTGAAGATTGTGACGAAAAGTTAGTGTTTGTAACGAATTGTTATGTATTAAAAATGTGAAAAAACCAATAAAAATGTTCCAAATGTCCAGGCTCATGGTTCGTCACTCTTACCACCCAACTCATACCTACAACAGCTTTATGTCATTGCGCCAAATTCAGTTTTGTTTACTTCCGTATCAATACCGGGTTAATAAATTCCTCCTCCAGTAAAGAAACAAGAACCCACAGATAAATTTCCGAAACGTTGACCCAGCTTACATCAGTCTGATACAGATCCAAACACAGATTTCTTCAACAACACTTGTAGCAATTACACCGTCACATAATTTCAGGTCTTTCACCTTGCTTGAAGAAGCAACACACAACCAGTCAGTGAGGCCTCTGTGGTATGAATATAGGTCGTGTTACTGTACCTAAACCACACAATGTTTTTAGAATGAGGGAGAAAGCATCACCAAACAACTTAGTAAGGCGGGTTTGTAGCTACACCAGCTTTGATCTTTCAAGAAAAGATGCAGTCCGGTTGGGCATTGGACATGAGGATTAAGCCCATAAGGCATAATTTAACCACCAGAAAACCACACATATAAACTTTGATAGTAAGCTTGCAGGCTTCGTTGTTAACCCTGAGCCTTGTTGGGGCCAGTCCGGATGGAATTACTACTTTTGATTGCTGTGGTGTGAATGTAAGAGAGATTTGTTGCATGATGTTATTTTAATGTGTGAGAGTGACATTGGACACCCTTTCGGCCATTTTCAAATCTTTTGAACATACTCTTTTGGACTCGTTTACTTTTCCTCGTTTTGGATCTTTCTAACTTCGGAATTGATACTTTTATTTGGAACTTCATGTTATATCTCAAAATAATGGAATTACTTTATGTGAAATTTATGTGAAATTATGTTATACTTACACCATATCTTTGTCTGCAGTTACTAAAAATAAACTGTAAACTTGAAACTTGGATTTACTCATTTCATTTACTTCTAGAACAATTTAGGACTGTCATAAACATTATTAGTTTGTGGATATTTAGACAATAATCTATTTATCCATACCATCACGGAGTTTTGGCTCTTTCCTCTTATAAATATCATATTTATCGGAGGCATGTTTCAGATTGCATATTTGTAATTTTATGACAATTAAGCAAAAGCATAAGTAAAGTTAATTAATTGTCTGTTTACAAAGAAGAGAACTTACAAAACAAAAGTCTGAAAAGAATAAAAAAAACCCACTAATATTAGGCATTTAGAAATGCTACTATTCTGGTAAAGTATAAGTTATGACACTAAAAATGTTCTTTGATAAAATTAGCTATTTTCACAATGTTAAATAAGAGCTTCTATTTAAGAAAAAGCTACCCTCTTGATTAAAGCCACTATTGTTGTAGAACTAAAAGGCACTATTTTGATAAGACAACCTATGAAGTATCACATTTTGATTTTATTGCACTAATTTACAACTTTAAACGAGTATGAATTTTGATATTATAAGATAATCTATATAGCATCAATCACATTATGCCAATTCACTATCATATTAAACTGGTTTTTTGATTGACATATTGTTGAATATTACATTGTTATATTGTACAAAAATTAAATGTATGTAAATTAAACCTTTTAAAAGCAGTTTCTTCTCATTTCTTGTGAATAAAGTTAATTTCTACTGCACATTAGTATACAAGTGCAGGATGCAAGTTACAATTTCGTGAACAGATAGTTACAATGCTGTCTGAATGAGGCACAAGATGAAGGTTCATGTTGGTACTGATGATGTTTAAGTTTTTCACTCGTTCTATAGCACATTCAACATGTATGCGTACATGTTCAACCTGTCATGTTAATTCAATCTTTTTTGCACTGAAGGTTGGTATACTTATATATGCACCTTGACTTGCTCGCTCTTCAGAAGTTGGTCACCATGTTCTAGTTTATCTAGGTATCCACTGCGTTGTATTATAACCTTGTCTGATGTCCTTCCACCAAACGTACGAGATACATAAGATATAGCAGCGGTTGGAGTGATGGAGACTTGAAACTTGATGGTATTATGATGTTTGTAATTGGACCAATTTTTAAACTCTTGTTGTTAGATGGACTGGTCGAAGAATGAAAACCTCAAAGCAATCTATTTACTTGCACACCGAGGATAAGTGTTTTTTTGAAGATCACTGGAATGTTTTTGATTAAACTGTTCTTGTCTGGCCATTGCACTAAAAAAATTCAATTTCGTTGCTAATGTAGGTAACCCTTGATTTAGAATGTCTAAAACAGTTAATACATTGAGACGAAAAGCATTTCGTCGAAGCTGAACCATTAAACACAATAACATACCTTTGTGTGAGAGAACACGACAGGGAGGACACACAATGGAATACAAACTTAAAAGATACATAAATAACTCTTTTGATGGAACCCCAGTGTAAAATGTTGTCTTTCTGTTTGTTGTCACTGCACTATCTTCAAATTTAAGGTTTAATATTTATGTTTTTAAAATGGTGTTCTCAACTTGCAATCTGTTCAGTTCTGTATACAATTACTGGTTCTCCAAACGCAGGTTAGCAACGGTCTTTATGCAGTCATCATGTAGTGACGGTTCTTCTGTAAAGAAAAACACACATTTACTATTTTCCGATTCAGAACATGCTTTGTATAGCTTTTATGATAGATATAATATCCGCCTTTCTTATTCAATTTTTCACTCAAGTACACATTTAGAATGTACAAGAACCATATTTTTTATATCACTTTCTTTTGAGTTCAAGTTATAAAAAAGTTAATATAATTAATAACATACATTTAAAATATCGGACAGAATTAAAATAATATTTACATTTGTAATACAGTCAATTCATAGTTACATGGATGTTACATATGTTTGATCAACAAATAACTCATTGCGTTCATGTTTTACTGTTTCAATCTTATGATTAAAATAAACCTTTTACATAATAACACTAATTATCATGATCAAAGACTAATTGAAAACAGTAATCATAGATCAAAGTGAAATAAAATGGGATTATGTAACATGAAAAGAACAAAATGTCACAAACTTAATAAACATAAGTATAATTCATGTTTATAGGTAAGTAAATCGAAAAACCAAGACGATATTCTAGGCCGTAAGTCCATGGACATTGGCAAACAATAAAACGTTGGACGCACACAGAAAAATGAACAAAATATACATTTATTAACTAAAAATGGAAACATCACGAACTTCTAT
>JAUMGZ010216877.1:0-11675 GCA_032359645.1 Pododesmus macrochisma
CCCTGGGGTCAAAAGTATTCAAATGCAAATATTTAGTTCTTGGTCTATTTCAACCAGATGGACGTTAAGGCCCGATGGGCCTCTTGCTAGAATTGCGCCCGAATTTATTTTTCTAACTTAATAATCGGTATTAAAATTAGAAGAAAAAAATTGGAAAAGGTTCGCAGTGTCGTGGAAGCCTTGTCGAATAAAAACACAGTATGGTCAACATCATAACATAAGCAAAATTAAGACGGGCAAACTTCTCCATTCTTTTGTCCAACAATCGACAAGCCAATTATCTTATGAGAAAAATTAAGTAAACAATAGATCAAATTGTACAGATGTTGTAGATCACGCAGGGGTTGTTTAAATTACACATCTGGTTGCTTGTAATATGATATACATATAGTGCTATATACCCATTAATACGTTCTTATTACACACAACTTTCCGTGACCGATTTAATTTGAAGACAAAAAAATTTAGGCGAATTGTACCGCAGATAATTTATTCCCTCATAAACAGTGTATCAACATTTCTAGATGAGCCGACGGAATAGTCCGAGATCTCTCGTATAATTTTGTTCTATACGTGTCGGTGAATGCTCGCTTCCTATTCACAGAGGAATTTTTACTCGTCGAAGACAACACGTTTCAAGTGATAAACAAATAATAGGATGCATATGGGTTTCTATTGTTATCTCGATAATCCTACGACAAACATTACTAATTTGGCAATTGGACTTTGGATCTAGGAAGTACCCGTGATTTTAAAACTGCTAGCAATTCTGATGTGGATATTCTGACAAATATTGACTAATTTGGCAATTGGACTTTGAATCTCGGAAATACCTGTGATTGTAAAACTGCCAACACATCTGATGTGGTTATTCTCTGTCAAGATATTAAGAGAGAAATTCAAGATGTTTATTGACGCATTGCATTCAGTGGACGTATTCAATTGTTAAACCCGTTTTATTATTCTTAGCAAATTTGTATTTGTTAGTGTAGTCAGATCTACGGAATTTATATGGACGGAAGAAAGGAGCATCACCATTGGTAACATACAAGGTAGTATTAAATTGATAATGCTTAACAATGCATAGTTTCTGTATATTCACTTGGCAATTGGGTTACATTGTATAAGTTCGGTTTTTTGGGCATAAACTAAGCATATTGTTTTCATATAAAGTTGACAATTCAAGCGAACTGTACATGTAGCGACATAAAATGTTACATAATTAAAAGTATACATACCTCCCAAGGTGTAGGTTTGTTCCCTTTATCCCCATTGTAAGTAAGACAAGGAAACAAAACAAATTTCAAACTGAATCATGCCACCAATAAATATAATATTTATAAGAGGAATGAACCAATACTCTGTATTTGGATTTTTTTCATTATATTTTCAAAATGTGAACCGCTTAAGAATTTAGTTGTTTAAAGTAAAATATTTCTCAAGATAAACGTTTTATTTACTACCGTGTGAAATGTTGTGAAATAGCAAACTTGTGTTGTTAAAACTCTTCCTCGATTCACCCCTAAAATATTGTGATTTATAATTCACAAGTTAAATACAAGACAAATTTTTATTTGTTTTGATATGTGTGGCATTATCAATAATGCTATGTATGAATATTGTATTCCCTACAAGTTCGTTTGTTATAACATCATTTTCAAAACAGTCAACCACAACAACAACAAAAGTAATATAAACGTTTTCCATTCAAAACTTTTAAAAATGTGTGACTTGAAATCCCCATTTCCACGGGTGGGGTGAGAAGGTTAGGATCCCTTAGGCGTAATTCTAAAATCATCGGGACTGCAATTTACAAAGCAAGAACATACTAAAAGAAGGCATACATTTTCTATCTTGTCCTTAACAGAAGAAAATTGCCAGAAGCTGATGAACATATTCATTTAACACTTTATTTTAGATTTACTGTGGTTGTTATATTATTTAAAGCCCCACCATACAATTTATTTAAAACTTTTATTTTTCACTACAACTGTTCGGTGAACTACGAACAGCTTCCATCGCACCTTCAATCATTATGTTGGTTACCATTCTAATTTTTTTTTAAATTTTATTTTAACTTGGCGTTTGTTAGCGTTTTCAATGGCCGTCAATTCCTCAGATTCTGAAGTCCGTCTTCCTATCTTTTGTAGTTTTAAAATGTATTTGTTGTTTCTCTGGTTCATCACATATGACTTGTTGTGTTAATTTCATCATTTCTTTTGACCTTACGTTATCTCTTCTTTTTGTTTATGAAAATATTTAACCGTGATGTGTATACCCTACTTATTTACTTATTTTTCATTTTAGATAATAAACGTATGAGAGCAATGGAAAACACGTGCACTTTTCAAAGTTCTGCGGAAATAAACTTTCTAATACCATCAGAAAATTTCTCACAGGTGAAAAGATGGCTACAGTTTTGTAAAGCTGTATATGTACAGAATTGTGATATACAAATGTTAAAACCACAATTGACAAATATTCCAACCATGATGGCACTGTCTACTTATGACGACTGTTTCAGCACTAGGCAGTTAGCCTCGTATTGTGTGTCAATTGCTCTAAGTGTAGCAATTATATTGTCTAATACAACAATTATAGCAGCTTTTGCGAGGTATCGCAACTTGCTAACCACATCCAATCTGCCTATCCTCAGTTTGGCACTATCTGACCTTCTTACTGGTATAACCTTTATCTATTCTGCCGCCTGGAATCTAAGTATATTGGTAGCCGGCTACCAATTTGACTTGGACCTCATACAGTCTCTTGTACTCAAGCGAACCAATTACTACATGTGCCTTACGTTGGACGGGCCTGGGCTACTATTCACGTGCATGATGTCATCAGTGTTCAGTTTAGGTGCTGTGGCAGTTGAGCGATACATTGGAGTCATGCATCCCTATCAATACCCCCGCTTAATCTCGGTTCCCAAATTAGTGGCGGTTATCGCCATTCTTTGGATTATTGCCGTAGTTGTCGGAGCTTTGCCGGTCATGGGGTGGAATAACTGGACTGGAAAGTGCCAACTGGTAAGCGTCATTGACTTCTCCTATCTTATTCTTTGGAGTGTGATCTGTTTTCTTTGTGGACTCGTTATGTTGTACATTTATCTGAGAATATTCATCCTCGCTAGGAAACATGGTCGCCAGATCGTAGCCACACAGATAACGTCCACGAGTACAATTAGTCTTCGAACTAGCACACAGGAGACCTTGTCCAGCACAAACAGACAGGTGGCTAATAGAGTAAAATGGCCAGACAAAAATGAAAAGCAAACGACAAAATCAAAATCTTTGAAGATTTATGCAGAAGCATCAAACACTAACAAAACAAACATTGTTGAGCCAGCGACAGCTAGTGGTATTGAAGACCATTCCAAAATTGAATCTCCTAGTAGTACAAATGAAAACTCCGTAAAAGCTGACATTGCAGACTTGTCAGTAGGCCAGAAATATCGTTCACCGGAAGGAGGGGAAACTGCAGGAGATATTAACACTGATGAAACATTACCAAACAGGTTACCGAGCATGACTGGAAGTAAGAGAAGTAAAGTGAGAAGACCGAGCAGGAGAGCCATAGTGACAACGGCGCTCATTCTGGGAGCATTTTATGTTTCTTGGACGCCATTTCTTGTATATCTGTTGGCCTACCATCAACAGTACAATAACTTAACAGTGTATTATTTGGCTGTGGTTACCCAATTAAACTCCATTTTTAACCCCATCTTATACGGAATACGAAATACAGAGATAAGAAAGGCAATAGTTAAACTATTCCGATGTGCGTGATCACTTGTCAATTTTTCACAAACAGCAGTGACTGTCATAGTTTCTGTCTCATACATGATCATGCTTAACGTATCAATCAATAGAAAACGGCCATCTTATTGTATCAAATAACACCCAGAATCAGACGGATAACACTTTGAAGTAAAAGTGTGGATTTGATATTTAATATTTACTGGAAAGGAACTATTTTCAAATTTCTGGCTAAATACTTTGTGCCATGTGAGTAATGAAACTAAACACGTAAAGCTAGCGATGACAACGTGGGTACAAGATCAGTCGTACAGTACATCAAGAGACAGTGAAGTATGTGCAAATCAATTATTGAAGATCGGTCAAAGGTCAAGCTACTGCATCCCAAGAAGGATTGTCATGGGTTAAGCTTCGAAAAAAGCATAATTAGTGATCCAAAGTCATACTCGACTTTAGATGAGATAATTGTCATATAAAATGGGGCGTGTCCAACTTCAGGATTGTAGGTCAGAGTTAAGAACCAAGAGCACAGACAATGTGACGTGCCGATGTAACATTTATTTGACTTATATGTAATTTAGATAATTTGCGAGAATACTAAATCTATTAGTTGCCATTATGTATTATGTGTACAAATGTATATCATTATACGAAGTAAAACTATAAAATATAATTGAAGCAACATTTCAAGAACATTAAAGTGAATTTGCGCAAAAGATTTTTTAATCTGTGTACTATTTATGGTGTTTACATTTGCTATCCTACTGATTGTGTTCATGTGCATATTGTTATTTCTATACAAAAATGTATGTTTGTACTTAAAACATCTAGTCTCATGCGGGAAGTGGGAAGGTTGAGGCCTCATTAACCGGTTTAACCATACCGCCTGGTTTCGTGCTGGGTGACCGTCCTAAGTCGGTCCGCATAGATTTTTAGTCTTGAAGTTTGTTGTGATGTCGATTTAATTAATTACATTCCGGTGTTTCATTGTTTGACGCAGTTATTGTTCTTTCGTCAATGTCTCTCTTTCTGTTGATCCTATTCATACTATTTTTTTTCTATCGTTTATATTTCTTCATTTAAATGGACCATCTCCTGTGAGAAAGATAAAACACAGCTGTATGGTACGTGTTTGATTCATCATCAATTAGGGCAATATGAATATTTAAAAGATGAATGGCATTTAAACTCCTCCATACCCCAAGCGTTTATGTTGAAGCATAAACATAAAGGTCGTGGCAGCCACTTCAACGTGTGTGGTCAAAACTAATAGGTTTTGATGAAGATTTTTATAAGTTGCAGCACAATCGTTGCGTTATTCCATCGTAGTCATCTTAAAAAAATTACCGGGTGCATTGTTATTATTTCTAAGCTCACACTGATATAATAGTTATTACGTAAGTCATCTTTTCTTTGCTTCAACCTAGAGGCACCGGGAGGGGAATCTTAATGGTGAGATGGGGCAAATAGCTAAGCATTTTCTCAAATTTAAGAATTGATAATGGATTTATTCCGGCGTCTGAGACTAAAGTAACAATATCTAAGAAATAACATATAATGGAAATGAGTTGTACGAAGTCCAAGTGGATTTTTCCTATTTCAATCCTTCCGTCCATCGTCGTCCGTTGTTTACTTTCACACTTTCATCTTCTTCTTAAGATCCATTGGGTCAGTTTTGACAACTTGCTGTTGATTATTCCTCCTATGATCTCCTTTAAGGTTTGCGTCCAAAATTCGCATTGCCGAACTACATACAATTTGACCACCATGGCTTCTGATTGGTTGAGACATTTTCGACTTCTTGTAGTGATCGTTGGTCAGATTTTCAAAACATTGATGTAGATGTTCCTTGCATGGTTCCCTTTCAGATTTGCGCCCGACATTGCGGATATTCATCCAATATGGCCGCTGTGGCTTCTGGTTGGCTGAGACATTTTCGACTTCTTGTCAAGAACCGTGAGCAAGATTTTCACAAAACTTGATGTCCGAACTTCATCCCATTTGGTGGCCATGTCTTCTGATTAGCCGAGTCAAAATCGATTTCTTGCCAAGAACTATTGGTCAGATTTTCAATAAACTTAATCGGTGTTGACATTCCTTGCACGGACCCCTTTCAGAGTTGTATCCGACGTTCCTAAACTTCAACTTATTTGGCTGCCATGGCTTCTGATTGGCTGGAACCTTTTCGCCCTTTGTAAGAACCATTGATCCGCTTTTCACAAAACTTGTAGATTTTCCTCGCCTTTGTAAGAACCATTGATCCGCTTTTCAAAAAACTTGTAGATTTTCCTCGCTTGGTTTCCGTTAATATTTGTGTCCAATAATGATTAATTCAAACCAATATGGTCACCATGGCTTCTAATTGGCTGATATCTTTTTCACTTCTTTTCAAGAACCATTGAATCCAATTTTGCAGTCATGACTCTTGACTGGTCGAGACATTTTTCAATTTCTTCTTATGATTGACTGATCTGTGTCATGAAACTCTTGACAGATGTTCGTTGCATACAGCAAAACATATCAAGTTAAGAATCTTCGTGCAAAAGCACATCTATTGAAAGGTGCACAAACAAATGCAAAACTTCTTTCATTGGTAATGTTTACAGGTGGACGTTAAGGCCCAACGGGGGTCTTGTTCAAAATAGCGCCAAGCTTGATCCTGAGGTCCAAAATGTAGCCATGTCCAGGAAAAAGATTGATATCTCCTTTCGACAAGGTCAATAAATGAACAGTAAAAGGTCGAACACTAGACCACAGCATAGGGACGAACATATCACTTAACCACTGCCTATGGATAAATATTCAACTAAAGCACAGTCTCGCTGAAATATCACCGGTTGTCCAGAGGTAGAGCGTTCATCTCGTGATCCGATAGGCACGGGTTTGTTTCCAAGCCGCGTTACACCTAAGACTTAAAAATTAGGTAATCTCCTCACTCCCTGCTTAGTGCCTAGCATTACTGGGTAGGAGGTAGGAGGAGGACTGGTTGGCTCAGTGTCAGGAAGAGACAAAGTGAAGTATCATGTCAATGTGTTTACGGTGTGATATTTCAGTAAGACATCACTATAAAGTCGCTATCAGTGTGCACTGTCACAAGCTGATACCGTCTTGATACGACCTAGACATGAGTTGATGGGGCGTTAAACACCAATGAAACAAACTGAAATATCATGATGCAGACACATTGGCATACTTCAACCGGTCACATTATCCTGACACCAAGCCAACCAGTTCTTCTCCTACATAAAAATTCTGAGCCCTAGCAGAGAGTGAGAAGATTACGTAACTCTAATGTCTTAGGTTTTATGTGACCGGGGATCAAACCCACACCTAACGGAACATGAAGGGAACGCTCTTACCACTAATCTTCCGCACCAGTAGGATATGTTGGGACGAACATGGTACAAGGTACCACTGTGTTATTTAGGCCACAGCGTAGGGATGAACACGCCTCTTCACCAAAGTTTGGGACGAACTTGACACTAGGCTATAGGGATGAACATTCCACTATGTAAAAACTGTAGGAAAAGAAACTACAGTATACCAATAAACAGATACGAAGAACCGATGACACCACAAAACGCCAAACATTTTCCTATATCACTGCTTAGAGACGAATGACACAATATCAACCATCAATAGGTAAATATACCTCTTTACCACACACAGGAGTGAACCTATAGCTAGTTCATAGAGTAAGGGCGAACACAAATCTATACCACTGCATAGGAACAAACATATCACAAAATCGCTGTAGTGAGACGATCATGTCTCACATCAGTGCTTCAGGGTGAACACAACAATACTAATAGACCATCTAATATGACAAAATGTACATACATATACCACTTGACTAATTCAAATTGTTTCTTAAAAATAAACACAAATTCATTGAATACAGATTCAATTATGCAAAGTTGGAAAAGGATCAATTGAAAACCAAAGGTGTTTTTGATTACACAATTTTGGTGCTCCTCAGTATATAAACCGCGAAAAGTGCATATAACTTTTAACACCTGGAAAATCCTCTAAAATTTCATGAAATTTCTCCAAAATATTCACTTGCAACTGCAGGTGTTCTTAATAACACAAACTCTACCCTTAAATTAACATACAGACGAACAATGCCATACTAAAATATGCAGTCTAAGACGGCAGCATGTAAAAACACGCAAAAGATGAACAAAAATATTAAATTTTTCATTTTCTGCAAGACATGATATTTTTTATAGATTAATAAATCATTTTGATTAAAACAATTTAATTCGATTTTATTTCTTTGTTAAAAATTGTACAAAATATTTTCCCAAATAAAATACAATCAATAAGCATTTTATACATCATAAAAAAATCCAAATTATTGCACAATAGCACTGTGTATCAGATCAGCTATGTTTTATACATAAATATTTCCATTACAGCATGCATGTTAATATAACAAATACTATCAAAGTACCAAGTCATTTGTCTTTCTCAAAACAAGTTAAGTCATAATAACTATGAGTCATCTATATTTAAGTCTTTAAGTAAATATAGGTTTCAGATGTACAATGCATCAGAATGTTGACCTATGAATGAATTTGTATACATGATCACAACTAAATCTTAAGTATTTTTGTATATGGTACCAAGGTTATCACTTTTTTTTTCAGAATGTTGATCTATGAATGAATTTGTATACATGATCATAACTAAATCTTACATATCTTTTGTATATGGTACCAAGGTGATGCCTTGCTTTGACCTTTACTCACAATATTCATACCCTCATTATCTTTTAATAATATGTCAGGGCTTGTTTCTAGAATGGGATTGCGAAGCACTTTGGCATACATGTATCTATATAAACCATTCTCAGGTGTTCAAGTCTAAGCAATTTACATATATGTACAATATTATTTATAAATACAATAATGATTGATAAATGCCCTGCGAGTGAAACAGTAATTACATGGAATTATTTTCTTGGCATTGGCACATCAGCTACAGTTGACCATAATCTATATTAATCTAGGCAAATAAAGTTGTCAACCTGGCTTCACTATACTTTTTCAATGCTTGGCCGTTTACTGTATTTGTTGTTTTGATGCAGTAAAACACCTTGATTTGTAAGCTGAGACTTATTATTCTCCCACCTGTGACAGAGTTTTCCATGTTTTTAACCAATGGGATAAGCACACGCTGCCATTAAAGACAATGACATGACGTCGTGAAAACAATGAATATAACGTCACATCACAAATTAATGTGATATAACAACAGCAGATCATAGAAGGAAATTCATTAGATTTGCTGGAAAATCATGTTATCGCCATGATAAGAATGTCAAAGGTGTGAGAAAAAGAATATATTGCCCCTGGTTGTGTAAGATAGATATATCTTTACCCTCAGACCAAGATGTTTTATCCTGAACAAAGTAAACCTAGTTCAGGACAAACAATCGCAGTCCTGAGGTGAGATATCACTGTCTTACACAATCAGGGGGATAGATTCTATTAATATACCAAAGCATCTTGGCAACATGGTGCATTATGATTTATATGTTTTGGATTTCTCTAAAATTTCAGTATATTACCTGAGTTTGTATCTTTGGTAAGATTAAGCAACACGTAAACAACAGTTACTGGCGAAGCAAAACTCAACACTCCTGAGGTTCATTTTCTAATTAATGCATGTTTTAAAGTATCTTCTTTTGGTATTTGATATAGTACAGAAATCCTTTTTTTTATATGCAACATACAGTTGCTTGGCAAGCATACACCTGTTTTTGAGACACACTTGTGAGGATACTATCAAATACAAAACAATGTTCGAGATTCTGTATGTTTCAATTATGACAAATGAGTAAGTGATTATTTATAAGAAAGAAGTTAATCTAACAACTGAATAATGATCAATTTATATAATTCCACTCCTGTTTAAAATCATAATATTGCTGTACAAGTTACCTTATTAAAATACACATTACTCTTTCTGGATTTACATTTTATTATCAAAATTTGAATTGTTGAGTGTAAGGGTGATAAAATGAATCACAAAATGTTATACTGGTAACATAATGAAGCATTTTGTATTTCATATAATCAACTACAAACATTATGTTAAATGTAGATATCTTTCTGGTTTTATTTATGTGAGGGTCTACAATATAATTTGTATTTATATGTTAATTTATTATAAAGATTTATCACTTAAATAGTTCAAGTTAACATCAAGAGATAAAGTAAAATCACTACAATAGATGTTTTGATTTCTACTTTAAGATAATACTTTCCGGTATATTACAATAAGGTTTAACTTTTACTTAGTTAATAGGAACGCTCAGTTTTTCACTGTACAGTCGTAAATTATATCTCTAAAAAACCTACCTTATTTAGCTAAGGGACTTCCTCTATATATGAACATTTAATCTAAACAACTACCTTATTTAGCTTAGAAACCCCCTTTTTACATGAACATTTAAAACTAGATTACTGTAAATTATAAGACTTGGAAAAAATTAATTAAAATCTGAAAAATCTTGTTTGTTTAGTTTTTTCATGTACATTTTACAAAATGAAATGTATTGTTTGTACTTTTTTCTTTTGATTAAAAGAAGGTGTAAATAAAATATCAATATATGAGAATAAAATTCACTCTATATAGTCCAAATACAATTATCTAACAATACATATTGTGTAGTGCTTCAGCAGTTTAATACTTAATCCATCCACTTGTTAAAGTTTAAGAAATATTTATGCTACTTTATTTCTCACATGCATCTTCCCATCAAACATAAATGATGTATATACTTAAGTTATACATAAAGATCCGAGAGTAGGCAGTTTCCTCTCATATATGTTCTGAAGAGTTCTCCAGAATATCTCATTAGTCTTAAACTTTTATGAGTTCTGCAGAATGTCTTGAAGTCTTTTCTCTGAAACCTTTTCATAAGTTATTCAGAATGTCTTAATGAATTATGCTTCAGAATTTCTTAATGAGTTCTCTTCAAACTTTTAATGATTTCTCCTAAAAAATGTCCTAATAAGTTCTCCTTCAGAATATGTTACATGGTAATAGTTCTTTTGAAGAATGTCTTAATGAGTTTTCTCCCAACTATCTTGAAGAAGTTTCCAACAAAATGTCTTAAGTTTGTAAGCTTTCCTCCTGAATGTCTTAATGAGTTTCTTCTTAATATCTTAATGGGTTCTCCTCGATGTTATGTTACTAAGTTCTCCTCCAGACTTGTCTTAATGCTGATTTCTTAGAGGTTATATTATATAGTTGTAGCTAGAGACTGATGGATGGGAGGCTGGAAGCATCTCACATGCTCCACAGGAACACTGTCACTGTCGTTAGTCTTTAAGTATTTATTTAGAACTGCAAATACCTGGTTATTCAGAATCTGAAACTTCCTGATTCGATCCACCATTTTCTTCAGTTGCTGTTTGAAGTAAATTTTGACAGTGAGCTCATGAAACATGGAAATTTTACAAATTAATTGAGTGTAACAATTCATAAGTATGTACTGTCTTACAAGATGATATACAATTTATTATGACCTATGTTGAAATCTCTCAGTCAGATTATGCTTCAAGGAGATTACTTATTGCGAAAATCATATTGTGACTAGAGAGAACCAAGGTGTTCACTACATGTTCTCCTACCATCCTAATTATGATGCCAAAAACCAATTCTTGTTCAAATAAATGAGAACGTTGACTCTTAACAGTTGTGCAGCATGCAAACCTTAAAGAAAGTGAGGATTTGTAGCTGGACTTGCAATCTAAAGTAAATCATCATCATCATGTTCTTTATTTCCTCCAATAATGAGAGTAGATGACAAATCACGTATATTAAAGAACAAAGAAAGAACACAATGAAGGTATAGTAAATTGAAGCATATTTCTGAATACAGCAAGTTTACATAAATTTACA
>JAUMGZ010216888.1:0-22012 GCA_032359645.1 Pododesmus macrochisma
TTGAACAAAATTTGTTCTCCATGCCCTAAAGTTACTACATATCAAAACATTAAGCTCTAGGCCTTCTAGTTTATTAGTAGAAGATTTTTGAAGTTTTGTCAGTCCCCCTTTTTACCCCCTAGTGGCGCCCCCTGGGGGCCCAGTCCCTTCATTTGAGCAAATCTAAATCCCCTTCCCCAAGGATACTTCCTACAAAGTTTGGATAAAAATGGTCCTGTGGTTAAGGAGCTGAAGTCGAAAATGTTAAAAATTAACGACGGGCGGTGGACGGACGACGGACGGGATTTGTATAAGAAAAGTCCAACTTGGACCTTTGGTCCAGATGGACTTAAAACTAAGCATTGTGACTTGAAGGGCAACATCACAGGGAAGCAGTAAGGAAACTTCACTACCTAGATTCGTTTGATATGATGGTTTGCTGGTGTTTCAATTTGCGTTGGTCTGTTGATTGCCCCTTTCTTGTTACTGGTGTTGCAATATGACATAGGCATGACGTGGCTATAAGCTTTATTTTTAGCAAACACATTATTACATACGTAAAAAAAAGGTTTCATATCTCCGTATTACAAAACATAGAAATTAACAAATAAAATACGTGTTGCAATCTTCGTCAGTGAAAGACAAAAAATAGAACGTATCATATGAAGAATGTTTAATCCAGTTATTTTGTTCTAAAAATTCCGCCGCTATTTCCTTCTGTCAGTTGTTTTTTCCCTGCCACAAGAAGTGCTTACAGACGACACCTGCACGTATTGGTACTGCACATTTTGATGCATAAAAACGCGAATGAGTGCAGATAAACGCACTTAAGGCTTAATGCAGAAACACGAACTTTATGCATGTATATATCTCAAGTTCAAATTCTTTACATTTATATTTTGACAATGTTTGCTGCTTTTCTTTCGATTAACTAACATCATTGTATGTCAAGAAAAAAATATTGTTTTAGCAAAGTTTCTTGAAAATCCGACCAAATATTATTGACAAGAAGTCGAAAAGGTCTCGCATTAGCCCAACAGAGTACCAAAATGTTGTCGCCGAAAATTAGAAGTCAAAACAGTGCAGACAATCAGATGTATCTCACCATTTTGGTAATTTGGGACTGTGTTCAGTAACATCATCAACAGACTTCTGAAAGGGGAGTACACGTACAAGCAAGGAATATCTACATCAAGGTTCAGCATGAAAATCTCACCTACGATCGATTCTTGACAGGAATTGAAAACGTTTTCAGCTATCCAGAAGTCATGGCTGCTATATGTTTCAGAAGTCATGGCTGCTAAATTTTCAGAAGTCATGGCTGCTATATGTGATAGATTAAGGCAACGTTAAATATACTAGTATAACTGGACAAATTCCATGTTCCATGCAAGGAACAACTATATGCACATAATGTGTAGTGAAAATCTGGCCAACGGTTCTTAACGAGCAGTCAAAAAAGTTTCAGACTATCGGACGTTATGTTGGTCGTAATATTTTGTTTGTTTTATTTGGGTTGTGAAGTCCCATTCAACACATTTCAAGAGAGAGCTTTCTCGTGAAAGTGTGTGGCTATAATTTGACTGTTTCGCTAAAATATCAGGACCCAGATACATTGGCACGACTCCCTCTCTTGGTCAAATTATCCTGACATATAAACTAACCTGACCTTCTACCTCAAATTCTCAGTGCTTAAGTAGGGAGCAATAAGAATATAATATTATATTATATATTATATATAATATATATATTTAGAATCTTGGGTGTGACTCGGCGACATGCAACCAGCCGCCTACAAGGAAACGCTCTACAAACTGGGCAAAGAAACAACTCAATAAGTCAGCTCACGTTAAATAAAATAAGATGTTGACGTTTAATTTGTATTGTGAAAAATACATTTGGTCTAAATTTCAGTTCGTGCAGTATAGAACAATAATTAAAGACAGCCTTTTAGGCCGTCTAGAACGAAGGTCCAAGGTGGAGTTTTCTTATGTTAATCTCGTCCCTCATTATTATCCCCCCACATTTTTTTTACTTCTTCTCCAAAACCACTAGACCAATTTCATCCAAACTTGTTCAGATTTGTTCAAATGATGGAGCAAAATTGGGGAAAATTTGACAACTGCATTTCTCTTTTTAACTAGAAGGCCTAGAGCTTAATGCTTTGGTATATAGTAACGTTTAGGCATGGAAAATCAAGTTTTGTGTAAGGCGTAACCCTTGGGTCAAATTTAGGTTACTTGTTTTGGGTCAAAGTTCAACACTGTAGCAAATATGTTAACTTTCACATTTTCAATTGCTCTCCAAATTTGGTAGAAGGCATACCTTGGGAAGGGACTTCATATTTGTTCTAATGATGGGACTCATCCCCCAAGGGACGTCACTTTGGAAGCCCAAATGGGGAAAATTTGACAAATCAAAATTCTGATAAACTAGATAGCCTAGAGGTAAATACTTTGGTATGTAGTAACTTTAAGGCATAGAGAACCACGTTTGTTCAAGGTGTGACCCTGGGATCAAACTTTCACACACTATATATATATATATATTATATATATGCTACTACTGCCTGTATGAGTATATATTCTGCATTGCGAGCCCTGGTGCAGGCAGCCACACACACGTTCAAATGATGGGTCTCAGTCCCCAGGGGTGCCATTTGGAGGACCAAAACAGGGAAAATTTGACAGAATTTCAAAAATTCTTATAAACTAGAAGACCTAGAGCTTAATGCTTTGGTATTAAGTAACTTTAGAGCATTGAGAATCAACTTTGTTCAAGGCTTGACCCTGGGGTCAAAAGTTTTCAAATGCCAAAAATGTACTTAAATGCCTATTTCGTCCTGATAGATGTTAAGGCCCAATGGACCTCTTGTTGTTCTTTATATGAAAGCGACATTAATCTTGAGCAAAAGACAACAGACTTTGTTATTTTTAATAACACAATAAGTAAGAATGAATCTGAATCAGAGAGACGGAGAAACATGGAAATGCAAAATAAAACTTGCATAAAACACAACTAAAATTTGAGGCCAGACACCAATGCCAAATAACTTTGAACATTCTTTCAAAAAAATCCAAAAGTGTTGGTATACAAGAAAGCGTTCTCCTAACCTTCCAACTATACTCAAGGAGCTAAAACTAGAGATATATTGTATAACAAAATAATCACACAAAAATAAGATTTATTTAAGCATTTTAATGATATCACAAAAACTTAATAATTATACACTTACATGGTGAGTCTAATTTCATTATCAAATATTATTCACCAGGTGGAGCCACCATGCACCACAGCCCGAAGACACCTGTCAAGACTAACAACAAGGCCATTTGAGCTTGTGAAGTGATGAATTCTTTGATTTTAAACATGATTCATAAACTACTTGGTATCTCATTATGATGATTTTTACACTGTTAAAACTATACAATACATATACAAAGCACTAATGTGATAGTAAACAGAACTTCTAAAAGCAAAGCACATGGTATATATATAGTGTACAAGTAATAATTCATGAGTTATGTCCCCTGATGAATGAGTTATGTCCCCTGATCATAAAATATGGATATTGATTATATTTGTTGCTAGATGCATAATGACAGGGATTTGAAGAGAATGCATGATTCATGTCTCCAGTTAAATAACTCATGGATTTGATTGAAATGGAAATTTTCAAAACAAAGTTCCAAAGAAGTATCTTTCTTTTTTACAAAAAAAAGGATATGCATGAGCATTAATATAAGAATATTAAAAACTGTTAACTTTATTATAACTTGAGCTACAAAATAACATGCTCCGACACAGCAGGTAATAACTAATGTATGATATAAATCATCTTCGCTAGCCAACGTATACGAAGCGCTTCCTTTCAGTTCGCTTATCCTATCAGTAGTGAAACGTAGTGTAGCGAAACTTGGCTTGCGAAGATGGGTATAAATAAACTTGAGTAAAGTCATACAGTTAAATATTCATTTCCCACATTTATTGTAATATTTTGACAATATTATTCAAATAAAAGTGAACAAGACAGAAAGTTTGATATCACTTCAATGCTTAATTTTGAATTAATAAAAATATATTCAAACATTTAAAATGACCAAATTATTTTTATGTCCAAACAGTTGAATGAACGGGTAAGCACCTTCATCATACAGTAAAGGTCTGTAACATTGAAATTAAATGTTTTTAAAAAACATTTTCCAAAACAATATCAACAATAAAGGGCTCTTTTACAAAAATCTTAAACTGAACAAAGTAAACAAAACAAGACAGTATGTGTACAATAACATAGTGTGTACCTTACCTGTTTACTTATATACAACATGTACACCTCGAAAATAAATAACATATTCAACGGGTTTACACATAATAAGAACAACCAATCATTGTGTCACGCTGTGGCTCATCAACACATTTAATATTAAGTTCGTAAATAGAAGCTATGTCGTACTTAAGATATAAATTCATTATTCTAAATACCGGTAAGAATTTTTTTCATAACTGACTTTAATTTTATTTTTAACATGACACACTTAAGACAGAACAAACCTACATGTAAGTAAATGAGTAAATATAAAATAAATTTCATGATTTTTTTATTAGATATTTCTTCTTAACAGTTCTTCAAAGTTAAAAACTATTCAAATTAAACATAAATATGTTTAATAACTTAAATAAACAAACAAGAGAAGACCAGTGGCAGTTCTACCTGTGGTCATACCCACTATAGTGAACATATACTAAAATAAGTGTATTCTAAAAGTTAAATAAACTTAAAAGGTGTAGTGAAATAAATGTATTATATCACCTAAGAATCAATTCATTAAAAATCCATATAAGCTCAGATATAAAAATATGTTTGCTAAAAATTAAATCTGATATCATCTGTTGCAGGCATGCATCCAACCTTCACATGATATAAGAAACAAGATAATTGATTTGTAAAAATAAATTAAGACAGTTTTACTCTTTTCCTAATGTTTTAATGCACACAACATTTTTAATTTCCATTAAATGTAATTTCATTTTTGTTTTAATAAACTAAGAAAATTACAACAATTCTACAAAATGGACCCTTATTTAACTCAATGTCTCTTGACTATCTGTGTGTCTCTTATACAAACATTAACATTGAGTTGTCTCCCCTAAGGACATTTTTTTATTTCCAATTTCTAACTGTTAATACTTTTTCATCTGTGTATTGTCTAGTTTAATGACAATGTATGAATAAACAAACAATAATCTTGAATTGTATTCCATTTTAGAAAAAAAAAATTATTTCTGAATGACTCTGGATATTTAACCCATCTATGTATCATCTAATTCAATGAACCCATTAACCTTGAGTTGTCTCCCCTTTAAGAAAGAGTTCTATTTTTGATTTAACACTAGATAATTGACATGTTTTTGTTAACATTAAATCTACAAAAAACACACAATAAAATTCTTTCTATTGGTTTTTACTACCAGTTATTTATCCTGGGAACATTTTATCTTTTTGTTTATTTCCAGGCTAGAATAACTGTCGTTATCTTTTGTCCTATATCAATATCTAGGTGATAAAATACCTATAGCTATGTTAATATATAAACAATGATGTGGGACTTAAGTGTGTCATTCAGTACACGATGGTATAAACACCTATAAAAGACAGGCAGAGTCGTCTGCTCCTACTATTACTGTTACTTGTATACAATTACCTGTCTGTCATAAACGTTTGTGTAGTATTAATTGTCATATGTCATTGACCGTCTCTACCTGATGCACTGACCGTCTCCATCTAATGCACTGACCGTCACTATATAAAGAACTGACCGTCTCTACCTGATGCTCTGACCATCGCTATATAATGAACTGAATGGCTCCATAACACAGATATTTATAGTATTTTATGTAGGTATCAGTTTTGTACAGACCTCTACCTTTCTTGAGTGTAGTACCAACAAGAATACAGTGTGGTTATATAGTTTAAAATTAAAACCCAAATATTTTATGTAAAATCACTTTTAAAAGAAAATTATTCAATTTTTGTTTGCAGAGAAAAAAGAATGTTCAATGTATTTAGTTCTAAACATTGCATAGGGCAAGGTTTAGAGTCAAATAAAGATTTGACGGAGTTAAAGAAATATCCAAAATTTAATAATATTTCTGTGTTATATCTTTTGTAACATTCTGCAGTATATACATACTAGGGAATAGAACAGATCAAATTCTGAAAAGTCCTGTATCATGGAAGGTTTATAAGTGTGGTTATAAAGAGGTTTGAACCATATTCTAATGGCCACTATGGTACGCTGAAGACCGATCAAGGTTTGAAAGGCAGATGCTATAATTGAAATATAACCAAAGAAATGGTATAGTCTCTAATATGAATACTCCATGCATTGTGTAATGATAACTGTTGAGATTATATATATTAACCTTCATACATTGAGATGATATTCTCACATAAATTATACATGTATACAATGGTAACTCTCAGTTTGACATGAACCTAAACATACCTATAATATCTACTACAATGACAGATTTATAACTTATAAAATATCCTCACCTGACCAGGTATAATTATCTACAATACCAACCTCTCTATATGAAATCAATATCACACAAAATATATTAACCTTTATTTTTGTTATATGCTAAACAAATATCACAATTATATTGTCATGTGGCCTTGTATTGGCTCTCGTCGCCACTTAGATAAACGAGGGTTCCCTTATAAATTGTTCCCGTATATCTGCCCTATTTCAAAAAGGGTTCCTCCTGCCCTAAATATTTCAATGTTTCTCGTACTGACAATTTCTTTCTTTGGCCACCTGGAATTTCATGTGCTGAATTGTTATCCCTGAATTACAAGCAATTAGGACATAAAACTGAATCACAAGCGATTAGAACACAAAGCTGAAATACTAGATTTAAATAATCTTGAGGTAAACACACACAGATAGATCTTAGGTAATATGAGTATTATGTATAAAAGTTGTAACTATGTGTGTTGTTATCTTTACAAGATGTACCAGTCAAGTGTAGATGGCGACAACCATTCCATATATTCAAATAACAATAGGCAAACTATACAAGATACACCAGTCTAGTATATATATATATATAGATGGTGCCACCT
Source organism: Pododesmus macrochisma (assembly GCA_032359645.1). Taxonomy (NCBI): domain Eukaryota; kingdom Metazoa; phylum Mollusca; class Bivalvia; order Pectinida; family Anomiidae; genus Pododesmus; species Pododesmus macrochisma. The sequence goes on from JAUMGZ010216888.1 coordinate 7,109, forward strand.
TTTTCAGGCATTCACAATGGGCAAACCTCAAATGATTTTAGTGTGGAGTAATATTGGAGCCTAGTTCACATACAAGGAGTTTCATTCCATTTTGACATACAGATGGCGCCACCAGTCAAATTGGTATTGATTATTACATGTGATACCTTTACAGGTAGGGTGACCAGTCTAACATGCACAATTTGGACCCAATTTGTTTACAAATTTCAACATTTGAAGATAGAATAAAAGCTTAAAAATAATGTTGAAATAAAATGTGAATTTGATGCTTTTTGTTATGCAATAAAATTGAATGAACTAGGTATGCCAAGGTTCTCAGATTATTAGATTTTGTATATTTACATTTACACACTATTTCTATAGAGTATTATTATTATCAATACAAAACTACTAAAATATGGCAGCTTAAAATTCTTAAATCATTAAAAATACAGTACATATTAATTGATAAAATTAAGATTAATCCTGAAATTAAAGTGTCCTTTAAAGTTCTCACAAGTCATTGGCATGATACAAAGGTTTACAGAGACTCTGATAACAATGATAATGATGCCTGATACACAATCAACAGCATAAACTAGCTGCAACAAATAAAAGTGACACAAACATTATCCTTGCTGTATTTTCATTCACTTACATGCAACTGTTACAATTTGTGATAAAACTGCTCAAACTTTTTAGTTTTTACCGATGCTTAAAATCACACAGTGATTTTCTTAAAATACTTAGTACAAGTTTTCTGAAATTTTTTACACACTTTTGTTGATGTAAATATTAAGTTTTAAGCCATTAACCCCCTAGAGTCATATTTAGACTCTTCCAAAACAATTAATTGTAAAGTCTATTTTGAAAAAAAGTAGGATCAAAAAGAAAATGGAAAGATAGTGTTTGTATCGCTTATAAAAATAATGAAGTGCATTAAAAATAATCAAAATGATATCATCTCATACAATTGTATGACATTATGTAAAACTTTGAAATAATTTATAATGACCATTGTTCAAAAGTAAACACCAAGAGAGTGCATGTTCAAGCATGGTAGTGAGTATGATCCAACATGTATTTACTAATTAAGCATTCAACTCATGCATATTCAGTAGCTGACTCAAAGTCTCAAAGATGTTTTACTTATGATAACTTATCATGTGAAATCAACATAAATGGAATCTTGATTAATTGATGCAAATGACCCAAGTCACATGATTGTTCTATATTTAGTACAACTCAGGTGCTTGTTATTAACTCAGAATTAGTATACATTATGTGAGCGACATTAAATTATGCAATGGATTATTATAAAAGGTTATGCCGAGTTCAATTTTTTCCGCCAACACGGCTCTCGTTTCACTTTTAACCACTCCTTTGTGTCCACAAGTTTCTTTAATGCATTTGGTTCCAAACATTATCATTGACAATTCACTTAAGTTTTCTGTAACAATGTCATCTTGTTGTGTATCTCTGCACATTATTGTCAATTCACTTAAGTTTTCTGTAATAATGTCATCTTGTTGTGTATCTCTGCACATTATTGTCAATTCACTTAAGTTTTCTGTAATAATGTCATCCTCGTTTGATATCTGCACATTTTTGCTACAGGGGTGGCTGAGTTACATCAGGAGAACAATTTTACAGATGAGGATCACGATAATTTTAGAAGCACTTTTAGGGGGTTCATGTATCACCAAACATCTGTCTTTTAGAATGTCTACATCTTCCCTTCGAGCATCGCTGAATATCTAGTACGATCCTTCCATCACGACTCTATACTATCACCACCATCAAACTTACGTAACAATTTTAAAATTCTGGAACAATCATAAAATCTTTTCCTTTCTGTTATGATGCGAAATCAATAGAATGAAATCGCCATGACTGAACAAATTTCTGGACTATCTCAAACAATTAACTTACACGACTGTTTCGTCGTTAAACTTCCGAAATGATCGTACAATCAACAATATGCAACTTGTATAATGTCCTCTTGATCAATAAAAATCAAGTCAATGACTTTGTTCTCTGGTTACAACCATTAAGAATCACAATATGATGCAAATTTTATCTTCTGTTGTTCAACCATCTCCAGTTTTAGCAAGTTATGGAAAATTCACTGTGTAAATGCACACCCAATTATCTGTGTCACTGTGTCAATGCATGCCCAATTATCTGTGTCACTGTGTCAATTCTGAATCCTTCACTTCCATTTAAGAACTTTTTTCTCTCTTTATTTTGAATCTTTTTATTTTCCATTCACAAGTGTTTGCTTTAACATATCTTGCGACAGATTTTCCAGCACTGTTCTTTATTATCTTTACCCTTCATCGGCATTAGGGTTTCGACTAAACTTATTTGTTGTTGACAAATATATATCTGTTGTACAACGTCCACTCTCAAGTCTCTTCTCAAACTAAACTTTGGAATTTTATTTTAGACAAATTTTTCAATGGAAACTTTTCTTAACTTGTTCAATTTAAAATCAAAGCTTTGTCATAATTTTGGATTATATCTAATAATCTCAAATGCTGTCATTTTCACAATGAAAATTCCATTTTAAGAAAGAAATTGCTCTAAACACTTGTTTGTCCAATAAAACTATCCAAACACTAAACTTTTTTCTCCATATTTAGGTTCCTGACCAAAACTTTCCAACCACTGTTCCTTCTTATGCTGCTTGAGCTCTCACCTCTTCTCAATTAATGTCCAGTTGACCAATGTCCAGCAACACTCTGAAGGGGGCATCATGTACTTACCAGTAAGTTTAACTGGACACTTTCCCCACATATCTTCTACACTGAATTTTGACCATCAAACCCCCTTGTTGTTCAAATATCATGAAGTTATGGTTGTATTTGGCTGACAACCAGGATATATTACCACTGAGTGTACACCATGTGCCAGCTGTGACTGATGGCAAGCACTGCAGGGTAGGAAGGTAGTCCAGTTTATAACAGTGTCTCTCTTCCAGTTAACTGGTCAAACCTCAACATGTTCTAAAACAATACCTCATTCACCCTAGTGACGGTCTGCTTCTTGGCTCACAACAGTTTACATCTGATAATCACGGGACCAGTTTTCCACAAGGATTTTGATGATTTACAGGAGTGACGTCTGCTGTTCTGTTCACAACATTTCATGTTTGATAACCGAGGGATCACAGTTTTCCACAAGGATTTTGATTTGAATTGTAGTTTTGAGGTCAACCCACGTTTGATTCTTACACATTTTACAATGTTCATACAAAATTTACATTAAGTATCATCATTTTTGCAAACTAAACACTTCAACTAACAACGGCTCAAGTCTTGTAATGTCCAAATGAGCTGCCATTTGAGCGCTCGATTCTCCTAGACTCCGAACATCAAGGAGTTTCATGAGAAGTTTAGGATAGACTGATCGGGCTTCAGTCAGAGGGTAAATTGATTCAAGATATGCTTTAAGCCACGTGGAGAACTTTTCCTGTCCTTTTGACACTAGCTCTTTGTTTTTCAGATTTGGTCTGTCAGACGAGAACAGCTCTATCACAAACAGGAGGGTCATAATAGTTTTGTTGGCCATCGTGAGCTGATTTAGACTCATCACAAACTTAACATGTTCTGAATAAATGCCATTTCCTAGTGACTTTTGTATCATCTGTGGATCTAGGCTACTTTCCCCTGACTGTTGACCTTTGATCTTCCATCCCATCATGCTGCTGTCGAAACCCATCGCTGATCGGAGCACCATAATCTCCATGATACCGCCCTACAATACATAGAGATAAAGCTTTATAACACACCCACTAATTCACTTAAAATATTAAATACGTTTCTTAAATCTGAAAAATTAGGTTGCATTATTCCAAATACATTTTTGTTAATTAGTTAAATAAGGTGGAAAAAATACATCTTCTAAATATTTGATCTCAAAACTTTTAATACATTCACAAGAAGCTTGCCTATGCTAAGAAGTTGAAACTCCCTTTGGATCATGATATACAGATATGACAAGATTTTTTAAATGGCCTCCATGGTGGCAATCTTGGACACAACTATCCGTAAATTTTTAATTCAGGAACATTCAGGAACACCAAGTGTAGTCTATTTAAGGTCCATTAAAGTCTCTATTTTCTTTATTGGAGAAATCAAGATGCTATGATAACTATTTGAAAGATATTCCATAACAAAAATTTCAAGATGACCCCTTTGGATTCTTCAACCAACACTTATTAAGCTTGTGCACAACCAAGAGTCATGAGGAGTCACCCTATAAAGGTCATTGGACCTTAACTCTTTCCACTTCTAAAGGAGATGTGATAACAAGAAAGTTTATTTTAATGATGGATGCAAATGGCAACAGAAAACAGTACATGATCAGAATAGCTCACCCGGCAACAGACAGCTCACCCGAGCAGAGCTCAAGTTGAGCTGAAAAGAAGAGATTAAGGTTGAAATCTTAAATATGGTACTCTTAACAGTAGTCAGATGATACAGTTTCACTTTACTAAGACAAATATCCTTACTTTTAATAAATGTATTTGGTCCTCCTGTATCAGGTTCTTGAACTCGGGAATATGTTTTGCAAATTTAATTAGTCGTCTCACAAACATATCAGTCAAGTTGAACAAATCGTTAGGAGATTTTGGTGCATCCTTCAATTTTTCTATTTGTTGTTCAGAATATGGCGTGTCAAACACATTGTTGTATTGTTTTTCAACATTATCTATTTCTTTCCTGATTTCCTCGGTGAGAGGGATTGGTTTATCTTCGGCCTCCATATCGTATCTGAAGGGCGATGAGCTGTCACTTCTCCGTGAGTCCTCCTCCTCCATGGGCAGATTTGAGCTTGTTGTGACGCTAGAGACACTTGTCGATACCTCCATGATGCCACTCATACTGTCCTCCGAAGTTTTGCGTTGCTTCATTCTTGGGACGTTAATTGGCATTTCTTTTGGTTTTTGCCGCCGTTTCGCTAACTGGTCATCACCTTAAATGAATACAAGTAAAGTTAACGTCACATGAACAGAAGAGTAATCTTTATTTTTTAGATTTGTTGAGCATTCTTAAATCGTGTTTTGAGCTTCTTCTTAATTCTACAAAGTTTATTTCATACTCAATATTTCAATTTCAAAATGAAGACAAAATCTAATAAACAGATACCTGAATATAATCGTTTCAAACCGACTTTCTGAACTTTGCTATATACATTTCTTATATTTGTTTGTGCACAATAGATTGACACCATGTCAACATGCAAGATCAAAGCTGTCCATACTTGCCAACTTTTTGAAAGTTTCATGGGGGTGAAAATGCGTAGCGAAATCTTTAAATTTCTGTAATAACTATATACAATGCCCTATATGACAAAATAGTAGTATAAAATGTCTCATTTAAGCAGTCCTGTGCAATGCACTAAATAAAGGCAAGTTGATAAGTAAGGTTTAGGAATTATACTGATGTCAAAAGTGAAAAATTGTTTGTGAAAAATAGGGAGACTCCCTCCTAAATAGGGAGAGTTGGCAACTATGAATAACTTTTAAGTTGTCTTTTTACAATGCATTTCATGCACACATGTTTAACTTTTAATTAACATCTTTATGCAATACATGTACATGTTTAACTTAATTCTTGCTGAAAATTATCTTTCTACAATACATATATAATATTTAACTTTATACTCACTGAGAATCCATTCCTTTTTCATTCCAATATCAAAGCATTTCTTTAAGCGACATCCAGAGCAGAATTTTCTTGTGTGTGTATCTAGTTTACAATTACCATCAAAGCTACATGTAAATACCTGAAAGAAGACATCAAATATAAAAATCTTATATCACTTATTTGATATTAATACTTCACTTATAAATCAGAATTAAAAGCCATTGTTGCTGTTGATAGGAATCTTAAATCTGAAACATAAAGTAAAACACAAGAATTTTACTTGTTAATTAGTTAAAATACAATAAAATTGAATTAATTACAGTAGATTACTGCAGCTTAACTTCAGTGGCAGTCAATTCTACTCCATTGTACAACCAGTAAATATGTATTTGTAAAACATGAATGTATAACTAAGTCAAATTCCCAATTATTCATGTTTAAACAAAACTGTGTGTGGTTTTTGGTATGTCAATATGAAAAAAGAACCCCAAAAAAACTTTAATTGAAGAAGAGATTGATGTATGTGCACATGTACAGACAATAAAGTCATATGTACAGACAGTGAAGTCATATGTACAGACAGTGAAGTCATATGTACAGATAGTGAAGTCAAATGTACAGACAGTAAAGTCATATGTTCAGACAGTGAAGTCATATGTACAGACAGTGAAGTCATATGTACAGACAGTAAAGTCATATGTTCAGACAGTAAAGTCATATGTACAGACAGTAAAGTCATATGTACAGACAGTGAAGTCATATGTACAGACAGTAAAGTCATATGTACAGACAGTAAAGTCATATGTACAGACAGTAAAGTCATATGTACAGACAGTGAAGTCATATGTACAGACAGTTAAGTCAAACACAGACAGTAAAGTCATATGTACAGACAGTGAAGTCATATGTACAGACAGTGAAGTCATATGTACAGACAGTTAAGTCAAACACAGACAGTAAAGTCAAACACAGACTTTGACTTCATAAAGGGGGTTTAATAGTTTTGTAATGGGGATTTGAAAGTTCATTGTATATATGAGATGCGTATTCCAAGAGCATAACTATATGCAAGTATAAGCTGGTTATGCAGACAGAAAACTCACGATGCAGGTCTGCAATGAATGGTTAAGTCCTTAGCATTAGAGGATATCATAATAAAGCTTATTTTGTATAAATCTACATTGTACAATCATTTCTTTAAAAATCAGGCCTTGAACAGTTTTGAAATATGTTTAAATATCAAAAGAAGTCATGCGTGTATGCAAATTGCTGCTTGCTATTTTCCTAAGATCAGGTTTTATTTTTAAATCTGGAATTTTTCTCTAAATTTACTTACATCATCTCATTGTCTTTTAAGAACAAAGTGATTGATAAAGTGTTATTTATTTAACTAAAAATAAAAAGACTTTAGCCAAATCTATCACTGTAAATTGTGTATTTACTTTTTTCAAGATTTTATTTGATAACATGCACTCAGACACATTTAAATGTGTAACAAGAGGTCACACGGCATTAACATTTAACCAATTATGGACATGACAAAATGAACAGATACTAACATACCGAGTATTATACATTCATTGAAAAACATGACATTCACATAAGTAATAAACGTGATCATCACACGACACACACATCAAACTTTTGTATTTTGATATTGTACTTAAATAACAAAGGTTCTTTAGAATAACTATTAAATAATCATCATAGGTTTACAAGTGAGATATACAATATAGGTTTGCCAGGATGCTCCAAGAAGACATCACAATTTATTGAACAGGTGTAAAAAGCAGACATTTAGATTAAAGATAAGAAGTGTTGGCATGTTGCATGTGAAAACTTCCAAGATTTTGGAAACATGTGTACAATGTAGGGGATGGTTAAGATATTTCCAATGTTATAGAATAGAGAACTTACATTTTGTTAACATTTGCTACAACAATACATCAAACAGGTTATCTTTAAAAATCTGTATTGTTATTTTAAGTTTTCATTTAAAAAGGTTTTCAAGGCTTTCAAAAATTTGGCAAGCTTTCAATTCCTTTGGAATTATTTCTAGCCTTCGACCTGATTTCATGAACAATGGTTACATACAATAAATACATTTATATTGAGTTTTTTTTTTAACATTTGGCTAATAATTTTTTTTCTTGATTTGGCGTGAATTTTTCTAAGTAAACAGGTGATTTATATTACTGGCAATATTTTACACCTGTTTATGTTAAAAGGGTGTCTAACGTGATATAACAAACAATGGTGAAAATATTCAACTCTGGTCGACTCTGCCAATGGGACGAGTACAACACGAGTTATCTGCGACAACTGTTGACAGGACCACTCTCCATCTACATCTGTCAACAAGTAATTACGAGGGGCTTGGTATAGCCAGCACACAGCTGGGGTGTGACACGACGAGATCTACTGAGATCAGTTCGTGCTGATGCTGCTAACTGCAGCAGAGTGGTTATAGTTGTTACATCTGGTACTGTGGACAGATGTGTAAATGTGTGAAAAAACAAAAGTACAGAAAAAATCATCACACCACACAAACAAGTTGTATGTAATGAGGATGGACTTATGGTGAACTACAAAAGTATTTGCCATCTTTTCAAAATTTTCAAATCTTCATCTTGTGTCCTAATCTAAAATAGTCTAAAATGTACTTACAATACACCCTGTTTAGCAAATAATAGTCTAAAATGTACTTACAATACACCCTGTTTAGCAAATAATAGTCTAAAATGTACTTACAGTACACCCTGTTTAGCAAATAATAGTCTAAAATGACCTACTTTCTATTGCTTTATGCAATGTATTAATTTGACTCGAGATTAAAACAAGATATGGAATACTGAAGATATGAAAAGTCGAAAACGAGGGTCAACAACTGGGAGTCTCCCTCTTAAAAAGGACGACTTGGCAAGTATGCACTGTGAAAGAAGAATGACTTCTGAATCAGACAAGTTGACAATCCAAAACCAACCAACACATACAGGAATGACTACATCCAAAAAGAAAATGAAAACACTCATAGTTAACTTAAGTCCTGTGACTGCCAACATAAAACAACCAAGAAATTTATGCAGCAATAATAAACTATTAAGGTGATAAAAACCAATTGAACGGTTCCCACATCCTTCTGCAATGATTTTAACAAAGATTTGGGCTCACAGATTGAAAATGAAGACATCATGCCCAGTATGTATTTTGATTTTACTCTGAAGTTTACAATAAGTTATGTGTATAACCTCTACTGTAATAGAACAACGAGTCTGATTCATCAGTTCATCCCATATATTTCTGTAAAATTTTAAATGTGCCATAAAAAGAAATATTGCTGCCTTTAAGTTTGAACTTTTAATCTTACAGATTTTTGTTTTTTATCAAAATGCATGGAACAAATCGTCAACAGATTCAAAGCATAACAAAACACTTGAAATCGGGCATATTGAGTACATAAGGGAGATAAATGTGACATGATTTTGACAGTTATTGAGAGCATACCGCCATTAACATTCAATTAAGGGGAGGTAATGATTGCCTTTGTTAATTATCAACACCATAGAGACAAGAGAATAACATAACTCCGCTCAAGATGCATCGAACGACACCTAGCAGCACTTAAAGTTACAGCTTTCCTTCTCTTCGGTAGTGGCAGATTTATCTCGCCAGTGATGTGCCTTGTGCTGAATTAAGTGTGTGCGACAATTAGACAAACACGATGATTACTTCCCCTTGAGGCAATGAAAATTACGTTAAAATCTATTTAAATTTGGAAAAACCGTTGGAGATGCTTTCTCGAGAGGTGTAAATGTCTTAAGATAACGGTGTAAAACTTGACTTAACTCTTGTTATCGACACACGGGAGATTTTAAAATGTACATCAACGACATTTTCACTTTAAAATATGGACAGTTCAAGAAACTGCATTAAAAATTGTCAAACTTTAACACACATTCTAAAAAGTCCATTTCAGCTGGTGTTAGCTTCGTGCAGTGATCGCTAAAACCATATGGAGGATTGTCACTATTTTAGACATTGATATTAATTCAGACTAGGACTTGAAAACATTGCACATTTTACTGACAAAATGTGTTGGATTGAACATCCCCTACAAGGTGGAATTTGAACAGATTGCTGAGAAGCAAAAGTTTAAAAATATAACTGAATTACAAAATAGGGGACTGTTTGGTCTTAAATTTGTTGAATTGACAGACATACCTCTCTGTTCTGATGCCAATTAAAAGCCCTAATACATCTTTTTTTTTAAATATATTTTCAGCCAAATTTCTTTCTCTACACAAACATTAAACAATATGGGTAATGATCCAAGATCCTATAAATATAATGTAATAACAGAGCCAGTGATATTTTGTGCCAAAGGTAAAAAAGATAGCCAAAATGTCAATAATTGGTTCCTTTATTAGTAGCCGTTTCCATTAATATTTTCTTTCAAAGGTAAGGCTAATTTACAAATGGTTTTAAGCTTTAGGCCTCAATGCTTCCTTTTCAAAGTAAAATCTAAATGCAAGCAAACAAAACGTTCTATTAATTGCTTACTTACATGACATAGCTGACTACAATAGGAATGAATTTCTGTACTTTGTAATACTTTATAAACTACTGAATCATTTAAGGATCGGTTAGCTAGAGATTATGAGGGCATAGTAATACAGACATGAATGAAATTTTTTAATGAGGTTGTTGTGCCTATTTTAACTGAAGTCTATGTGAATTATTTTTATGACATCCTGACAAATCATTTCAATAATAATTACATCAATATTTTTATATAAATATATAATTTTCATTTATATAAAGCGAAGACATCATTTTGAAAACATTTTTGTATAAGTAACTCCTCATGTTCACCATCTTTATCAAGATTATTAGTTCACCCTTATCATTTGAAAAATAACTACGCTAAATCGCTAATGTTGGTGAATTTTAATTGCTTGTATAAGTAACCCCCCTGACCATCCATAGAAAGTATAGTTATTTTGAATATAATACAGAAAGTAGAGTTATTATGACTATTGTACAACAGCATTGTCATGATATAGTTCCTCCTTCTTTGAGATTGCTAGATTTACGAGGTTCACACAATTAATAATGGAGATATGTTGATACACTCCACCAAGGAGATAAGTAACACTGACACTTATCCTATCTACTGTAATTTGGCCTCTTTGTGTATTACAGATTTGTTTGGACCAGTGCCACATATTTACAATGGCTATCTCTACAGCTTCTGAATTCAGAGAATAAATGGCTTCATCCCAAGCGCTGCCTGTTTTGTCATAAAGACAGGGTTTAAGTCTCTGACAGCCTAGGATTCTGCTGCAGGTGAAAGCTCAAAATCTAACCCCAATCTGTCTGTTTGTTTTATATTGGGGTATACAAAATCTAACCCCAATCTATCTGTTTTATATTGGGGTATACAACATCTAACCACAATCTGTCTGTTTGGTTTATATTGGGGTATACAAAATCTAACCCTTATCTGTCTGTTTGTTTTATATTGGGGTATACTGTCCTTTCAACACATATTTAGGTCATATACAGACGGTGTCTGCTTGTGACAGTGCATGAGCACTCATGAGGACTTTATAGTGCTGTCTCATGTAACATCATCCCACAGATATATTGATGTGACACTTCACTTGGTCACATTATCCTAACACCGAGCCACACAAATTTTCTCCTGCCCAAAATGCTGAGTGCTTTTAATAGCAGGGAGCAACACAAGATTACCAATTACGTTAAAACATCTTTAGAGCGGTGCAGCACGGATTGAACCTCCAACACAGGAAGTGAACACTCTTCCACTATGCTACCATGGCAGTAGATAGAATATCTGAATCATTGAAAAACTTCATGTATTGATTATCTGACCCTGAGTCAACCATTTCTTGCTCTATCAATCAAACATTGACAAGAAATAACAAATATAAAAAATTTGACACAGCCAATGTATTCCATGCTCTGAATGAGCAGAGATCATTCCCACCGAGAGACATGACAATGTATAGAATATATAGGTACTCGGATATTGTACAAATAGACAGGTGTCAGTCTTTGATCAGAATACACAAGGCAATCCCTAAGATATCATTATCCTTGTCACTCTATCTATTATACATAGGTTTTTGATTGCATAAGAATGAATTTAATTACGTCGGGGAATGAAGTGCCATTGGCTACCATAAATAGCATATATCAACCCTACAGCAGGCCGGGGGACACTGGCAATGTGTAAACAGCATCCATCACGTCACCCTGAGTACTGTACATTGGTCCCATTACACTATGATGGCCTCTCTACACTGACCAAAGAATGAGTTGGCAATGTTTCTGATATGGGTTCCAGACACTCGGAACACCTTGGCGACCTACGCTCTACCATGATTAGAAGCATTAAAGCCGGGGTGTTACGAGAGGGATACCAGCTTCATGTTTCTGATATTGTTTTAGCTTTATGAAGTTATTGAGAAATCACAAATAAATGTCAGTAAGAGTTACCTGTGTAATATTAACTGTGTGTTCTAATATCTGATATGCTTGCAAACGACCAGTAGAAATGTGATATCACATAGACACAAACAACATTGATGTACTTTATTTAATAACACCATTAAGCACATTGTATTGAAGTAGGCAGTTTAACTTCTTTCAGATGAATAATCTTTTGAAACAACAGGTTTTTTTATGCCACAATCTCTTATACCAGACAAAAATGTGCAAGATACTTCTTACTTAGCTAGGTGAAATTTCTGGCAGTTTGGGTGATCTGCATGGCTTTGACTTGATAGTTACTTTCTTAAGGGCCCTGGATTGACTTCATTTTCACTAAAAAGGGCAACCCCCTTAAAATTCTCAGGAAATCATGTAAGAGTCACAATTTTCAGCATTGGGCATCTCTTGGATGAAAATAGTTACAAAAAAGTTGAATAGTTAATCCAATTAGTTAAGAAATAACATTATTTGAGGTTATATAAATAAACCAGAGGTCAATACTATAATTAAACCAATCAGCAGGACGTCACTTATGGTAAGTATTTCCGACATGTGTTTGATTAAATGCAGCTTGTTACTTTAAGATTTACGAAAAACAAAACCCTTAAACTTAGCACGCTTACGTTTACCATGTCGATTGTCAGTGGGGAATTTTGTATTTCTGTGGTAAATATTCTGTAAAACAGACTATACTGGGCAGGGGTAACTGTTTTCATGGGAAGATTGGTCTGTGGTAGGTATGCGGACATTAACCTTATCAAACAATATATAAAACCATAGCTTTAAATTTGTTTAATTCACACTTCGTCTTTGATTTTATACATAAACACAATCTCGTTTTGAAGCTGAGGCACAGATATTCACATCAATATCAACTATACGCCATGTCAAATTATTGTTTCGTCAATATTGGGGTTCAAATTTGTGCCTTTCTAGCAATTTTTGGTGTAAACAGTCACACATTTCTTGAATTTGCTTTTTTAAACCTGATGGCTTTGTTCGATTCACACGTCATCTTTATTTTTAAACATAAACACAACCAAGTCTTGAAGCTGAGGCACAGAAACTTACATCAATATCTACAAACACATACATACATATATATCTTGGCATTCCTGGGATTGATATATAATGGTTAGCATTACCATGACAACCAGAATTACCCTTTTATGATAGCAGATAAAGCCTGTTCCATAAAGAAATAAGTTTTTTTCCCATTAATTCTTGCCATACCAGAGATATACTGGACCATTTGTGAACTGATGAGCCCTATTGTTACATTAACTTGTCCCTATTGAGCCTACATTAGGAAACGACACTGTCCAGTCGGGAGAATCTGATTTCTTAATAGGGGTCAAGGTAGTCGTTCACATTATATATAACAGTTGGACTGATAGAAAACCATCAAGTTCGGGCCCTTTTGAATCCCCATTCACATTAAATATAATCAATTTCGGCCCTTAGAAATCCCTCAGTGGTCTTTAGCCTTCCATTCCATCATTATTGTTTAAAAGCAATGCCCCCCTGTAGAAAGTGTTCTTTAAAGTAACGACCTACTCAGAATTGGTTTGTTGCCTTTAATGGCCACAGATAAATCCGAGTTATGTCCTGTTATTCTGGGAAGCCAGCACTTTGTTCTGAAGAGGCTAAAACACTCATGTTAATAGGCTAGTAGCCTTTGATGGACAATCCAAATTACGGAGATAATTACTGGCTATTTGTACAGACACCATCAGATCAATATCACACTAAGATAACAAAAATAAAGAATGCCATGTTATTTCTGAAATATGTCAGGCACTTGTTCTACTCCAATTATTACGGACCTTAATCGGACGATTAACTTAAGATTGTATAAAAAATATACAAGAATATTAATTTGTCATTAAACAAGAAGATTTGGGTCATCAGAACAAAGGATATTGGCTAAGAAACAATAGCCATATAAAATATTATTTGACATATTTAAATATCTACATATACTTAGTTTAATGTTACCAAATTAGCATCTTTATTGATTTCATTTTGTTTCAATTCATGACTTGCCTTTTTAACAATAAATTTGCTAGCAATAAGTATACTCAATTACATCCCACAATTTCAGTTAAGAGATTCAAATATTTGGCTTAATTATTTATTCAATCATTCTGAAGATTGAGTCTACATGTACTAGAATTAATTCACACATTTTATACAACTACAAGTTTATACAATGTTCTGGTTTTTATGAAATGTTTAGTTTCATACAATGTTCAAGATTTTATGCTTAGATTTAAATGTATACAATGTTCAGGTTTTATGTTTGGTTTAAATGTATACAATGTCTAGTTTTATACAATGTTCAGGTTTTTATGTTTACAATGTTCAAGCTTATACAATGTTCAGTGCTTACATTAAGTGGTAATTTCAATGATACATAAACATACAGGTTTATAATTAATGCAGAAACCACAAATTTATATATCATGCATTTCTGTAGTATTTATTATGTTTGAAATATGTTACTTTTTGTCATATTCTGTTTATTTTACTTTTGTACCCTTAACTTGTAAACTCATAAACTTAAACGTCAAAGTTTTATGAGGTTTCCTAATTCTTTCTAACAATTTGAGTTTTAACACTGACTGTCAGTTAGTGTGTGTGTGTGTGTGTGTGTGTGTGTGTGTGTGTGTGTGTGTGTGTGTGTGTATGAAACACAAACAGATAACTCTTAATCTCTCAGATAACACACAAAAATAAAAAAAGAAAATAGTAT